>WBZZ01001002.1:0-10000 GCA_019918135.1 Paulinella micropora | reverse complement strand
ATAACATACATACATACATAAATACATACACACGTACATAGACATATACACATATTCCGGGAACATGTTATACGTGTGTAAGGGGGGGGGGTGGGGGGGCAAGGTTGTACTATGCACATGCATAAATATGGGTGGTAATATTTCGCACAATTTGCTCACTTACTACCAATACCTACAGCTCTTTTTTAAACTAACGGATAGGACTGTCACACACAAACACAAACACACACACACACAAACACACCTTTCACCCCCATCCTCTCCCTCTCTCGCGCTCACAGTCGCTTTGCCATGTTTCTGCCGCGCCCGCTTAGGCCAAGACTGCGTTCCCCAGTCGATTCAGTGTATCCGCGCGCCCTGTGCGCAATTCGTCTGTCGCGCCCGAGGTCAGTGCGGCCCGCTAGAGCCAGCTGCTGCTGTCTGCTGTCTGCTGCCTGCTGCCGTCTGCTGTCTGCTGCATGCTGCTATCTGCTACTTGCTGTCTGTTGTCTGCTGCTGTCTGCTGTCTGCTGTCTGCTGTGTGCTGCCTGTTGCTTGCTGCTGTCTGCTGACTGCTGTCTGCTGTCTGTTGTCCTGCCTGCCTGCTGCCTGCTGTCTGCTGTCTGCTGTCTTATGCCTGCTGCTTCCTGCTGCCGTGTCTTGTCGCCAACCGTATACGTAGCAACCAACATACTCCACACACACAGCGTCAGTTCGTGTCTCCTGCTGCATCGTCGTGCCTTGTCGCCGGCCGCAGCAAGCAACACACACACACACACACACACACATGCACACACACACACACACACCATGGTAGCTAAGAGCAACGCACATAAAATTGGCTAGACACTGCAGCGGGCAGTTGGGGGACCTCGTCCTTCGCCGACCTGTACCGCCAGAAAGTCAGCCAACTCGGTCAACGCTCACACAACATCTACCAATCAGTCGATCAACCTTTCAACATTTCTATCTATCTATCTATCTATCTATCTATCTATCTATCTATCTATCTATCTATCTATCTATCTATCTATCTATCTATCTATCTATCTATCTATCTATCTATCCTAGACTGTCGAACAGTCTCGAAACTCCATCTGCTTACTGGGCCCTCTGTAATGGAGGTGGGAGCTCGTTCTGCAAGGGGCGCTTTATGGAACGAGCCCTGGCCCCGCCTGGTACTAGGAAGCTTTGGTATTGCCTGTATCAGTCCCTTCCGTGCAAACATCACGGCTTAGCTGGGCATCGGGTTAATACTTTACCCACAGACTTCCTGGTTGACGAAATCAGAAGCTCCTTTTTTCTGACATTAGTCGATATTTCATCTATCTATCTATCTATCTATCTATCTACCTACCTACCTATCCATCTGTCTACCTACCTACCTACCTACCTACCTACCTACCTACGCGCCTACGTACCTACCTACCTATCCATCCACCTACCGATCTACCTATAAACCGTCTGCCTGTGTATTGGTCCATATCTCTTTCTATCTGTTCATATATCTCTCAGGAAGCGATGCTAACAGCTGGACCGCTCTCTCAGGAAGCGGTGCTAACAGCTGGAGCGCAAGCTCTGCGGCCAACCAGCCAGGCGCTTACAGCAGCGGCAGCAGCGCCTACCAGACCAGAGCAAGCACGCGCAACCGCTCAGGTTAGCAATCTCCCTTTGCCTGCCATAACAGAAATTATGCATATCTACATATGCTGGCATATTTCTATACTATATTACACGTATACATGCATACATAAATGTAATCCATACATGCACTCACATACACATGCACATATATAAATGTAATCAATACAAGCACTACTCACATACGCTAGCACTTGTAGCCGTAAGTATTACTTACACACTAAATATATGCATATATACCTACATGCACTGCATATACATTTATTCGACAGAATATCAAAGAATTGAAATGTATGCATGCAGTATTATATAATTCGTATATACATGCATGCAGTATTCAGGTTGCATAATATTCACGAAACATATTACATGAGCAAGTGCAGTGCAACATCAAGAGTGCAGCTATGTGCAATCATTATTTGCGTATTAGGATCTTGGGGCGTCTGAGGGTTTTAGCTCAAGTTGCCCATGCTTCTCCCTCGTCGTGTCTAAAATTTCCGAAATAAGTGTTTAATTAATGATAGTATAATATCGGCAGTGGTTTCATATGAAAAGTTATAATTATTTTGGGCGGTAATTATCAATAAAATTAATTTGACAATTTCTGCAATTCTCAGCAGTAGAAATCCGATGATCTACCGGTACAGTGCCAGCCAGACAGCATCCGACAAAATGCACTTTCCTTCTCACACTTCGTCTTCCCACTCATCCCTACGAGTGGCCCGGCAAGTTTCTATTAAAAGAGTGATTGCGTAAAACACTAAGTATATTTAATGTTATAACCTGTTTACGTTATACAATTTTTTTGTAATGTTTGCCTGTCAAGCTTATGTAATAAGACCGCAGGTCTAGCCTTACGAGCTCAAAGGAAAAGTAACAAAAGGGATTTAATAAACGATATTGAACACAACAGGTTCAAAGCTAACAGCCACTTCTTAAGTAGAAAGGGTTGTCAGAACTGAACCCAAACAACAAGCCAAAGGGAAAACACCTGTCAAGCCGGATGTCCTTTTGACCGGTTCATCTGACACGTTGCGTTACGTCCGTAACCTGCACAAATGCCAAAACATATCACCAAAACACAACCCATAAGTGCAATTTCCCTTATTTAGCCTTAAATATCCCCGTCACGGAAAAAAAAAGGCCAAATTTCACGGAATTTCCGTGATTTTTATCCAAACTTCAAACGGATACTACAGGTGCTGTAGAAGGATCGGGTTAACGCTATTAATGTGGGAGATTATTCCATATCTATGCTACACGTTCGTGTAATCAGCATCTCAATAATCATCTCCACGCCGGTAAACGGTTAAGTGTAAAATCTAGGTTTTAAGGTCCTATGGGATTTAAGCTTCCCCGCTTATTATCCTTTATCCCAATACATCATTACAACCGGATATATTAATCTGAACCGGAAATGTAATAAGAATTCATCTTATAAACATTTAATAACAAGAACTTACTTCCCAGAGTAAATTCCCGTAAAGTCCCTAATAGCGTAAAAACCATGTAGTATACCGTGGGTGTTACATAGCACACCTTCCCCCTCCTTTGAGATCGCTCGGATCTCAACTCTGGAGTAATACCCACGGAGACTACAACTCGTATAATCTCGTAAGTACCGGCTTTTTGGGGAATCCCAGCCGATTATCCACCATTCCAAGAGCGCCCTAGCTCGACTCCCGATCATCTTATCGAAAGCCATCCAACGAATTAAAGGCTCGTGCTTCTTTTGGGCCAAGTTACTAGACTCGCTAGACTTTAATACTGCCCGAAGACCGTGAGGTGTGGCACTCGGCCATCCCCGTCTCCCTCAATACGCGCGATTTCCCGAAGTCACAAACCCATAGTCTGTTTGACCAATCCTACAGACCCTGTCTAATCCGTCAAATGTGAATGGTGCCTTGGCCCCGAAGTCCGAATTCACCGAACACCGAAAGTCCAAACCATAAAACGACGATGGTCTTTTCGCCGAGTATTATCCATGTACTGTGCCCATAAAGTTTTACAGTTGAGTAGGACTCTCAGTGCCATTTAATCAACACACACCATGGTCTAGCGTGCGCCCAACTTCCCGACCCGAATTCCCTTTCCTTCTACATTCCTTGCATCCCGGATGCTACATATCCCTTAAGGCTCGGATGCTTCTTCCCACGCACCGTTTCCGTCGCGTGTGCACCCCCCACCAGCCCCAAGTCAACCCTGCTTTCCTTGAGCATGTCCCACACCTTCTGTGGGATGTGTCCATCGTGCAACACAAAGGGGAAATCCAACACCCCCCTCGGCCAGGCTATATGGTCCACGCCTCGTGATCCCTGTCCCCCTTACGAGTGGCCGGATCAATCTTGGCGTCCCATACCTCCCTATTAGCCGCATCCCACCATACCGGGACATACTCGCGGTACATCCGGTTTTCAACCGTATCCTTATCCCAAGACCGGTAAAACTGAAGCATAGGTGGAAGGTTTCTAAGCGCACTCCCTGACGATCGAGTCTTCCTCGAGTCCTTCGCCAGCCCCACGACCTTTATCACAAAGAGAGTATCCTTGTCCCCTCTTGCCACGAATCTAGTCGGGGGCCTGACCAGATAGAACTGATTCAGAACCCAGGTCATCCCCAGTGTCTTATTACCCTCCTTCCATAACTTGTGCTTGACGTCCACCTGCGAGGGCCCAACCGGCTCCTCCGGCCCCGTCTGCACTTCCAATCTTCTACGCTTCCTCGGTTTACTTCCCGGTTCCGAGTAGATCAGATCGTTATCTGCCGCCCTCTTCGCCGCCTCCGTGGGCGGTTTGCGACTCGTATCTGACCCCTTATCCACGGGCTTAGGCCCTTTGGAGCTGATCAGGCCATTACCCCTCTCGGGGGCTCGTGCCTTCATCTCCTCCGTCCGCTCATCGGGCTTCCCACCATCGGGTTCCTGATCTGTTCCCAGTTTAGGAGGGTCCTGAAACTCCCCCCTTTCCCTGACGAGCGCTTCCCTCAGCGTCTCGTTCTCCATTAGGAACGGATCGTACTTGATGAGGCGGCGAACATTAACAATCTTGTTCTCCCCTCTGCCTCTAATCCGATAGTTAAACGGCCCCGTCTGTTGTACCACCTGATAAGGCCCCTACCAATGCACAAACATTAAACACAAATGTAAATATAAGGGGAGAAATAGAGGGGAAAATGTAAGAGGAAAACTAGATATGATAAGGATACAGAAAAGGCAGGGAAACTGGAAAATAAGAGGATTTCTTCTTCTTCTCCTTCTTCTTCTCCTTCTTCTCCTTCTTCTTCTTCTTTCTTCTTCTTCTTCTTCTTCTTCTTCTTCTTCTTCTTCTTCTTCTTCTTCTCTCCTGCTCCTCCTCCTTCTCCTCCTCCTCCTCCTCCTTCTTCTTCTTCTTCTTCTTCTTCTCCTCCCTTCTCCTTTTTCTCCTTCTTTTTCAATCTTCCTCTTCTCCTTCCTCTTCTTCTTCTTCAATCTTCTTCTTCAATCTTCTTCTTCAATCTTCTTCTTCAATCTTCTTCTTCCATCTTCTTCCATCTTCTTCTTCAATCTTCTTCTTCAATCTTCTTCTTCTTCTTCTTCTTCTTCTTCTTCTTCTTCTTCTTCTTCTTCTTCTTCTTCTTCTTCTCTTCTTCTTCTTTCGTTCAACCTTTTTCGTTCTTCGTTCATTCTTCTTCTTCTTCTTCTTCTTCTTCTTCTTCTTCTTCTTCTTCTTCTTCTTCTTCTTCTTCTTCTTCTTCTTCTTCTTCTTCTTCTTCTCCTTCTTCTTCTTCTTCTCCTTCTTCTTCTTCTTCTCTTTCTTCTTCTCCTCCTCCTTCTTCTTCTTCTTCAATCTTCTTCTTCAATCTTCTTCTTCTTCTTCTTCTTCTTCTTCTTCTTCTTCTTCTTCTTCTTCTTCTTCTTCTTCTTCTTCAATCTTCTTCAATCTTCTTCTTCTTCTTCTTCTTCTTCTTCTTCTTCTTCTTCTTCTTCTTCTTCTTCTTCTTCTTTCTTCTTCTTCTCCTTCTTCTCATTCTCCTCTTCCTTCTCCTCCTCCTCCTCCTCCTCCTCCTCCTCCTTCTTCTTCTTCTTCTTCTTCTTCTTCTTCTTCTTCTTCTTCTTCTTCTTCTTCCCTTTGGGTAATTAATTTGCTAATCCTCGCGCTCCTCCTTGATCAGGAAATGCAGGCGAGCCTTGATAAGGCGAAAGCAGAGCTCAAGGAGGCCGAGGCCAAGCTGGGGAAGGCCGAGGCCAAGGTGGAGAAGGCCAAGGCGGAGCTGGAGAAGGCCGAGGCCAAGCTGGAGAAGGCCAAGGCGGAGCTGGAAAGGGCCAAGGAAAAAGCCGTGCCAAAAGATGAAGAGATTGTTCGCGCTGGGGTTTGCTCCGCTCAAGCTGGAGTGACCTCCGCTCAAGCTGGAGTGACCGCCGCTCAAGCTGGAGTGACCTCCGCTCAAGAAGTGGTGTCTGCTCTGACAAGGGTTGTCGCCAACTTTCTGACCCTAGAAGCGGGTATATGTTACTTTCTCATGCTGAGGTTCTCTGTGCTTATGTTCTCTGTGTGTGTCTTGGCTCGTGATGCGTTAACAGTTTCTTTCCGGCCCTCCCCGTGTGTATGTGTGTAGAATCCTCGTTTGATTTCCTGGTTCTATTTTAAAATCTCTTTCTAGTGATCATAGTGAGCACCGAGCTTGAAAGCTGAAAGAAGAAAGAAGAAGAACAAGAACAGGAACAAGACGAAGAAGAAGAACAAGAACAGGAACAAGACGAAGAAGAAGAAGAAGAAGAAGAAGAAGAAGAAGGAAAAGAGAAAGAGAATAATAATAATAATAATAATAATAATAATAGTAATAATAATAATAATAATAATAATAATAATAATAATAATAATAATAATAATAATAATAATAATAATAATAATAATAATAATAATAATAATAGGCTTCCTCAGACTATAGCATCAGATCCAGATCCTGGACATGTGCCTCCATTAATAATAATAATAATAATAATAATAATAATAATAATAATAATACTATATCTGAGGCGTACTGATGCAGCTAATGGCATATCCTCAACGGACATAAGCCTCCAATACCCTTGTTCGAGGTCCTCCACCCCCCCGTGTCAGTCTCTTGCCTGATGATCGGGGCCACCGATGGAGCTCCTGAGGGCAAGACTGCACTAAGCCGAGGTTATTCCGCAGTCCCAGCAACCTCTTGCAAGACGTCACCGAATGTGCAAGTGCATACACCAAGCGCGGTTGCTAGAGCTGCCTCGAAACCCCACCCATAACAATCTGGTGTCTGCTGGGTCCTGGGCTATCAACCAGCATATGCGGAGTTTAAGATCTTTTACGCGCGCAACGACCCTCCTCCCCAGCATCTACCACCAAAGGGTTATGAGTTGGCGTCAAAGTTTAACGCCTTGAGGCCATTGGGCTGGAACTCTGTTTAGCAAGTGTGACTAGGTTTTTTCATCGGGATTTCCCTCAAATATGTCACAGTCAACACTCCAAGGCAGATTTACTATATCTGAGGCGTACTGATGCAGCTAATGGCATATCCTCAACGGACATAAGCCTCCAATACCCTTGTTCGAGGTCCTCCACCCCCCCGTGTCAGTCTCTCGCCTGATGATCGGGGCCACCGATGGAGCTCCTGAGGGCAAGACTGCACTAAGCCGAGGTTATTCCGCAGTCCCAGCAACCTCTTGCAAGACGTCACCGAATGTGCAAGTGCATACACCAAGCGCGGTTGCTAGAGCTGCCTCGAAACCCCACCCATAACAATCTGGTGTCTGCTGGGTCCTGGGCTATCAACCAGCATATGCGGAGTTTAAGATCTTTTACGCGCGCAACGACCCTCCTCCCCAGCATCTACCACCAAAGGGTTATGAGTTAGCGTCACAGTTTAACGCCTTGAGGCCGTTGGGCTGAATAATAATAATAATAATAATAATAATAATAATAATAATAATAATAATAATAATAATAGTGTGTATCTCCTGCCAATTGCTGAGCCAAAAGGCCATGTGCATCCAGTCCTCCATTCCATAAGGAAAGTCTCCACACCAATCGGTGGAATAAAGGAAGTGACGGCATAGAACATTACTCTAGGAGCTTTATACCAATCAGCCCATGGAAAGGACCGATGGCCTATGTACTCCCTAATAATAATAATAATAATAATAATAATAATAATAAATATATTATATATATACGTGTATGTATGTATATATTGATCTGTCATGGCTGAGCCTGAGGGCCATGCGCCTCCATCCCTCGACCCAACAGGGACTACAGTGAGTATGTTGGGGAGGGAAGAGTGACTCTAACCATCCTGCATAGAAAGCCCCAAAAGGAAGTCCCTACTGCCCGCACAGTGTCGGGTACCTTGCAGGAAATCAACTACAAATGATTGATCTTCCCCGCGTGAGAGCTCCACGAGACTGGGTAGGTCCCGCATGGAGGTACTCACAGGGGTAGCAGACATTTCATGCGGTCTGCCAGCGCATGAGGACGTTTGGCGGTAAGTGTCTGGGACGCCTCGAAACCCGTCACCACCCCTAGATCGCGGAATGTAAATACCCCTTTGATCCCACGTGGTGTATGTCTTATAAAAAACAACACAACGACATAGCCTCGGAACCAACACAACAACATAGCCTCGGAACCAACACAACAACATAGCCTCGGAGCCAACACAACGACATAGCCTCGAAACCAGTGGGGAAGAGGCCCAACCACCTCCTCTTCCCGTGGGGTGCCATACTGTGCACCCCTCCATAATAATAATAATAATAATAATAATAATAGTGTATCTCCTGCCAATTGCTGAGCCAAAAGGCCATGTGCATCCAGTCCTCCATTCCATAAGGAAAGTCTCCACACCAATCGGTGGAATAAAGGAAGTGACGGCATAGAACATTACTCTAGGAGCTTTATACCAATCAGCCCATGGAAAGGACCGATGGCCTATGTACTCCCTAATAATAATAATAATAATAATAATAATAATAATAATAATAATAATAATAGTGCCTCTCTGTCAATGGCTGATGCATTTCTGCACATGCGCCTCCATCGTCTCACCCGTGAGGGGAGTACGAAGAATTGACGATAAGCTCTAATGACACCCCCGCAAGGGCAGTTCCAACACTTCCAGACGGGCCGGTATGTTCAATGAAAATACTGGTCCAGAAATAGACCGGTATGTTCAATGAAAATACTGGTGGCACCGACGGGAATCGAACTGGCGACAGGGCTCAGATGGTAGAACTTGACCACTGGGCTATCACGGTGTCCAGATAATAATAATAATAATAATAATAATAATAATAATAATAATAATAATGTATCTCCTGCCAATTGCTGAGCCAAAAGGCCATGTGCATCCAGTCCTCCATTCCATAAGGAAAGTCTCCACACCAATCGGTGGAATAAAGGAAGTGACGGCATAGAACATTACTCTAGGAGCTTTATACCAATCAGCCCATTGAAAAGGACCAATGGCCTATGTACTCCCTAAATAATAATAATAATAATAATAATAATAATAATAATAATAGTGCTTCTCTGTCAATGGCTGATGCATTTCTGCACATGCGCCTCCATCGTCTCACCCGTGAGGGGAGTACGAAGAATTGATGATAAGCTCTAATGACACCCCCGCAAGGGCAGTTCCAACACTTCCAGACGGGCCGGTATGTTCAATGAAAATACTGGTCCAGACGGATCGGTATGTTCAATGAAAATACTGGTGGCACCGACGGGAATCGAACTGGCGACAGGGCCCAGATGGTAGAACTTGACCACTGGGCTATCACGGTGTCCATAATAATAATAATAATAATAATAATAATAATAATAATAATAATAATAATAATAGTGCTTCTCTGTCAATGGCTGATGCATTTCTGCACATGCGCCTCCATCGTCTCACCCGTGAGGGGAGTACGAAGAATTGACGATAAGCTCTAATGACACCCCCGCAAGGGCAGTTCCAACACTTCCAGACGGGCCGGTATGTTCAATGAAAACACTGGTCCAGACGGATCGGTATGTTCAATTAAAATACTGGTGGCACCGACGGGAATCGAACTGGCGACAGGGCCCAGATGGTAGAACTTGACCACTGGGCTATCACGGTGTCCAAAATAATAATAATAATAATAATAATAATAATAATAATAATAATAATAATAATAATAATAATAATAAGAAGAAGAAGAGACGAAAGACGACGAAGACGAAGAAGACAGAAGAAGAAGAAGAAGAAGAAGAAGAAGAAGAAGAAGAAGAAGAGAAAGAGAAGAAGAAGAAGAAGAAGAAGAAGAAGAAGAAGAAGAAGAAGAAGAAGAGAAGAAAGAGAAGACGACGAAGACGACGACGAAGAAGAAGACGAAGAAGAA
>WBZZ01001001.1:162500-168966 GCA_019918135.1 Paulinella micropora | reverse complement strand
TCTTTGGCAACTGTCTACTCATGATCTTCTCCCTCTTTTCGCGCGATATCGAGACCCTATTATGAGAAATCTCGTAACCCAAATACGTCACACTTGTCCTGGCAAGCTGACATTTCTTTAGTTTGCATTTCAGGCCAAACGCTCCGATGCGCCTGAAGACATCTGACAAGTGATCGATATGCTCTTCCATTGTGTTAGAGTATACGATGATGTCATCGATGTAACAAAATGCATATTCTCCCGCCTTCTGTCCTCTCCTTCTCATAAAACCATCCTCCGACTGGTCGTCATATTGACCGCTCAACATCTTCTGCATCGCCTTCTGAAAGAGCCCCGGGGCCTGTTTTGAGTCCCATTGGAAGCACCTTCCACTGGTATATTTCCATACCCACAACGAATGCAGTCAGCCATCTGAATTTCTCGTCCAGTGGTATCTGCCAGAAGCCGTTCTTAAGGTCAATGACCGAATAGAATTTAGCATTCCGCAGCACCTTCTGCGTTCTTCTAAGGTCGGCAGAGGATTTCTCTCTTCCTCTAGCACCTTATTCACACGGGCATAATTGATCGTCAAGCGCCATTCTCCTCCTGGCTTAGGGACGATTTTCGGTTGAGAGACAATTGGAGATGTAGATCTCTCAATAAAGTCCTCATCCAGCAACTGTCTCACATTCTCCTCCGCTATTTTTGCCTCATGTATGCTCAAATTTGCCCTCCGAGGTGCCGGAGATGGCTCCGCACCCGGTATCTTGTAAATGACAGCAGTGAAGTCAACCGACTTTACACCACCTGCCCGAGGAGGGTCGAAAATTTCTCTGTACGCCTCCATCTTAGCTTTGAGAAACGCCTTCTCTCTCTCCGAACCCACTCCTTCTTCTAAAATTTTCCGCGCCGCCGCTTGGAAATCTTCCTCCGACATCTTCTTATGCTCCTTGAGGGGCGCTAAGTCCTCCTCCAAACTCAAATCTTCCTCGGACAAATCGTCTAGTCCGTTCTTTCATACGTGACTGTGTCCGGCTCATCATCATGACCCAGCCCGACAAGCATATCAATAAGGTTCGCGTATTGTATCGGAGCCTTACGGGTGTAGAAACCATCAAAGCATGTGAAAGCTTGAGGTATCAATTTCAACTTGTCCTGGGCTCTGAGCTTTTGCTTGTATGCACTGCTCTGCTCCCGAGACCCGAGTCGACAAGCCACCACTAACTGTTGCTTGCGAGAAGGAACAGGTATAGGATGATCAATAAGCCGGTCCCTTAGCTCCTGTGCCCAGATCGCCTTCTCATTGTATGGCAGAATGACAGTATACGGCTTGTTACTCTCAAATAGAGTCCGTAGACACTTTTTCACTTCAGTTAATGAGCGCGGCCAGGTAGGCACATCGCCCCAAAAGTTCGTGATAAAAGTTTTAATGTCATCCGCTGGAGTATCGGGGATACGCCCCTTCCTCCTTGGCACAAACGCCTCTCTCTTCTCATCTGACACCTTCGCATGGTAACAGTAGCCATTAGTAATATGGACATCTGCCCCGCCACCTTCTGCGAATCTGGCCAACGACGGGCACTGTTTTGCAACACATATTATCTCCTCATTACGCGCTACGACTAAGTCATCAATAGACTTTCTGTCCCATGCGGGAATCGTAACCGTATACGCCTGCATCTCCGTCTCCCAATTGTCGGTCCAGGTCAGTTCCTCCGGCACTGTGACATAGGGGTGTACATAGGCTTCAGTTGCCTCATGTACGAAGGCCAACTTTTTCCTCTCCGTTGCTAGACTCAGCTCAAAAGCCTCGTATGAGTCAGTAGCAGTCATCGGATTAATATCCTCCTCCTCTCCATTCTTCACTCCATAAATCACCCGCCGTGCGGCGCAATCGATCACAGCCCCATCGTAGCCAATTGGTCATACGACAGCAGGATTGAACCGTGGTAATCGGGGACAACATAGAGGTCCGCACGATATACTCGACCGGATTTCAATTTGAAAATTAATGTGACGATGCCCGTAATTTCCGTACGGCTGCCTACCCCTTTTAGGGTCCCCTTTGTTTTTCTAATGTTTGTCCACCCATGTCCGGTGACTATTCGAAAACTTCTGGCCGACAATATTAATATTCGCCATCGTATCATTACCAACTTTTAATGTGGTTTGTAAAGTTTCACAAAAGAGGTCAGTGTAGCATAGCGCGTCTGGTCTATGTAAACTAGCCGCTAGAACATGAATTTTTCGTTCTAGGGTTTTGAGTCTAAGCTCAAGTTCCTTGTCCTCTTCTCGTTCTCCCCCCTTTTCCGCCAACTTAACTTCTTGAGTCTCCGGGGCTTCCGGTATCTCGAGTGTCTTTTGGACAGAGTCTGGTACACCGAGTGTACTCGTGTCTATAGCAGAGACTATTGAATCCTTTGGCGGGGGTACGGTCCGCTGCTTCTTCGTAGGAGGAGACCTAGCCTTTGGTTTCGGCTTCCTCTCCTCCATCGCCTTCTTCGCCTTCCTATTCGCATCATTTATCATATTAGCTCTCGAAGGATGAACTAGCAAGTGCTTACCTTGAGGCTTGTGAGGCTGTGTGCCTTCACCTTAGGAGGAACGGAACCAGTAGGCATAACTGTGACTGTCGGATTAAAAAGAACAGTTTTTATCTCCTTCTCTCTCTTCTTTTCCTCTCTCTTCTCCTCCCGTCAGTCTACGACGACAACACGCTCACCTGAGCCGGTGTCTTCGTCTTGACGTCCCCCCTCCGTAGCGGTATAAGCTTGCTGGGGGTAGTTGGAGCTGGAACTGGTGCTATAATTCCAGTATCCGTGTCCTCTGGGAGGGCGCGCTGGGGTCCGTCCTCCCTTCCACGAAAGCCTCGTCCTCGTGGTGCCGCCCCTCTTGGTGTCCCTCGGGACCCTCGTGACGATCCTCTCGTCTCTCCTCCTCCTCTAGTCGGCGCCTTTGATCGGCCCGATGTCTCTCTCTTCTCCCTTCTCTTCATTCTGTCAAGGAAGTAAATGATGGCCTCCCGGAACTCCGCATCCGAGACCATATTCGCCTTCCACCTCCCCTCCTCCAACTCCTTCTTGTACATGGCGTACATGGTCTTTTTCATGCCTTCGAGCTCTCTAAGGAAAAGATTTCGCTGCCTATCATCAAGAGAGTCGTGGCTGAAGAGGCAATTGCCTACTCCTTTCTGTGCCTCATGCTTACACGCCATGTATGAAAAATAGCGGTAGCACGGCGTCGGCTCATCTCTCCCCCTCTTGAGACCTGCCGTTCGAGTTGCATGTGCTGCTCGAGCACCTCCAACCCCTGTGTCGCGGCACTGGAGAATGACTCGGTGGCCGTGTCCAATTCGGAACACGCGTCGAGAACCTCCTTGAACAGGTCGCCCGGCGGAGTAGCCGCTACAGTCCTCTCGTATACATTCGTTTCTAAAAAATCCGCCGTCTTCACCGCCGTGAAGGTCGGACAGGACTGTATGATCCTTGCGAGCTTGCTCGGTGTCGTGTACACAAAGCACTCAGGAAGTACAAAATGATAGACTTCAGGCTATAAAAGAGCCCGTACCAATGGCGCTGACCTCAGTGAGGATCGCTGCCAACCTCGTGCCAATGCCCAGCCCTTCGTTCACCTCTTGAAAAATCTCAAACCCAATCAAAGTACCAGTGCACAGGTGCTGATACCCATGAGTTTTAAAGTATTGCAAGAGGACGGCAACTGGCACCGTGCATTGCAGGTCTGAGGCTGCTCTCCTAGCCGCCACCTCTACCGCTCTCATCGCCTTGTACTCCCCAACATCAAACCCTTGTGTGATGATTGATGGGTCCAACAAGGTGTACAACGCCTCATACTCCTGTGTTTCGTCCGTTGGATGCTGCTTCATACAAGCATCAATTCTTCTGAGCTTGTCTCGAAGGTTCGCATCCGTGTCCTTCTGACTCGCTGTCTCTGCATACAGCGTCAGAGCAGTGGCATCGGACTTTGTATATTTTTGGAAGGCCTGTATGATAGCCTGTCTGTCCTTTTTGTCATTACTGTTGACAATGACAGTGGTAGGCGCTGAGCTAGTCGCAGGGGCCGAAGGGGCTGTGTGGGCTGACGGGGCGGAGCGGCCCGAGGGAGCCATATAAGATCCAGAGGAATATTTCGGTCCCTTTGTTCCCGCCGCCTTGGCTAATGCAATCTTTGCCTCCATCTCCTTCTTTTCTTTCTCAGCCGCTAGCTCTTTGATATACAGCTCTTGGGCATGATGAAAAAAAGACAGGATCTCAGCTGCCTTCCGAAGGAACAAGGCCTTCTCCGCCAACTCCTTGTCTCCCGCTTTATTGGTGGGGGGTGGTGCGGCCGTCCCCTCCAAGATCGTATGATCCTTCGTGAAGACCCACCTCTTCCATGCGTCATCCTTCACCAAGGCCGCATGCAGCTTCTTCATCCTCGTCACCCCTCCAGCTTCGCCTTCTATTTCCCTCAGGGCCGGGTAAAGGTCCCTGCCAAACTGGGTGTGTTGGAGTTTACCCAGGTCCACTAACTTGGCCTCCATAAGTTTCAGAGACACATCCATGACATTGATCTGTCCTTTTGGATTCCTGAACTTAAACTCCTTTTCCACTCTCTTTATTGAATCAATGTCCTGACCAGGATCGAGCAACCTAGCCAGTGCTCTTGTGTTCCATGGCAGCACAGTCTTTCCAGTCTGGTACTCAAAGAGTATAGCACACTCAAACACTGTCCATGAGAGGTCGAGTAGCTCCAGTAAAGACATATTGTCCCCAAATGAGACATGTTGCACCTGTAACTGTGCACCGTCGTCTCTGAGGAATTCTGCCAGAGGCAGAGCTTGCCTTGGGAGAGGGTAACAGATGTCCTCCTTCTTCAAGGGTTGTGTTGTCCCCATCGCATTTCTTGGGGAATTGTATAGCCATTTATAGGCCTCATCCTTCCCTTTCTTCTCCTCAAACTCCTTCTTACTTAGTTTGCCATATTCGGCCACAAACCTCGCTTCCTCTCCTCCCTTCTCCTCCTCCTCGACTTCCTCTGCTCCTCCTGTGTCAAAGGAAGGCGCAGTAAAAAATTGATTCTCTGCTCCTCCTGTGTCAAAGGAAGGTGCCAGATCTCCTCCTTCTGCATGAGGGTCAACGAACTCCTCTTCGTTTCCTGGGGTTCGCTCACTCTCCCCCCCTCCTTCCTGCCAGTCTTCAGACCTAGTAGACATGGACGCTGAAGGAATACGGATGAGACAGAGTTGTTTCTACCCCGTAATTGCTCTGTTCGTCTATGAGGAACGAATAGAGAGAAAAAACGAAAAGACAGTATAGAGAGAGAGCGTCTCACCTCTATGTCTTATGTGTTTTTTTTTTTTTTTTTTTTTTTTTTTTTTTTTTTTGTGAGAAAGAAGTAATCTGTACGACTTTCTCTGAAAATTTGATCTCCTTCTCCACTCCTCTTTTCTTTTTCTCTTTTTGTTGTTGTATCTGTTATGAGGTACGAGGACCTATGTACAGATAATGTCAAAGAGGCTAGAGAAGCACTCCTTGAGAAGTCGACTTGTCGTCTGACACTTGTTCAGACCTATTGTCGAAAGACAGTCAGAGATTTGCAAAAATACTCTGATGTGTGTGGTTTGAGAGGCAACAAAGTGCACAGACTTGAAAGGTAGAGTACTACGCTCGTGTCCTTCAAGTTTGTTTGTAACTGTGAGTGTTTGTTTGTACGTCTGTTGACCTACTCTGTCTCTGTCTCAAGAGAGAACAAAAGAACAGCTACGAGGTCTGGTGTCTGGCCTCCTTGTGAGGACACAGATACAGGCTGTGGAGAGGGTACTGAGACACCTACTCACAAACGCCTAGACGTCTAGTTTTGCAAAAGAGCTGTGTGGGGATGTGCTGGAGTATTTGTTTTTTGGAACACCTACTCAGAAGAGATAGGTCTGTCCAATTTTTCTTTTTGCTGTGCCAAAAACAAGCCAGAAAAGAAATCAGCCTTGTGCTGGTGACTCCAATGTTACAATCCCCGAAGATAGCTAAATAAAAAGTCGGTAATACAACCATACACAAATCCCCAAAAGAGAATGATGTCTCGTTATATTAGCTCAGTGAAGCCGAAAAGGAAACGGCAACAGACCAAGGTTAAAATGGCATTAGGTCAAATCCGGCCAAACGATATTGAAAATAATGGGAAAAAACTAGGTGCACCTGACACCAGAAAAAGGGTACTTTTTACCGGCTATCCGGGGGGTGATGCCTACATACCAGAATGATGATATCATTAAAGACTCACAGTCTAATCATGCAAAGCAACTGGGCCACGGATATATTATTAATAATAACATGAACTGCTACACCGGATTCCATCGATCTCTACTTGTATCGGCATATCGCAAGGTTAGGGCGCACTCAACTCAACTTCGGATATAGTCGTCAGACTTGATCACCTGACACTATATTAAATGATACCGATTTATATAAGGGTATGTCTTTATAACAAGTAA
>WBZZ01001001.1:72500-157500 GCA_019918135.1 Paulinella micropora | reverse complement strand
GAGGCCATTGGGCTGGAACTCTGTTTAGCAAGTGTGACTAGGTTTTTTCATCGGGATTTCCCTCAAATATGTCACAGTCAACACTCCAAGGCAGATTTACTATATCTGAGGCGTACTGATGCAGCTAATGGCATATCCTCAACGGACATAAGCCTCCAATACCCTTGTTCGAGGTCCTCCACCCCCCCGTGTCAGTCTCTCGCCTGATGATCGGGGCCACCGATGGAGCTCCTGAGGGCAAGACTGCACTAAGCCGAGGTTATTCCGCAGTCCCAGCAACCTCTTGCAAGACGTCACCGAATGTGCAAGTGCATACACCAAGCGCGGTTGCTAGAGCTGCCTCGAAACCCCACCCATAACAATCTGGTGTCTGCTGGGTCCTGGGCTATCAACCAGCATATGCGGAGTTTAAGATCTTTTACGCGCGCAACGACCCTCCTCCCCAGCATCTACCACCAAAGGGTTATGACTTGGCGTCACAGTTTAACGCCTTGAGGCCATTGGGCTGGAACTCTGTTTAGCAAGTGTGACTAGGTTTTTTCATCGGGATTTCCCTCAAATATGTCACAGTCAACACTCCAAAATAATAATAATAATAATAATAATAATAGTGCTTCTCAGTCAATGGCGAATGCATTTCTGCACATGTGCCTCCATCGTCTCACCCGCGAGGGGAGTACGAAGATTTGACGATAGGCTCTACTGACACCCCCGCAAGGCAGCTCCAAGCCTTCCAGACAGACCAATAGTTTCAAAGAAAATATCCTTTGAATTAGCACTAATACCACACATAACGATTGCACTCGTTATGCTAAAAAAAGAAAACTATATATAGACAGAAACGACCCGCATTTCACGCAAACTAATGCTAACATATTCAATAAATTACCCGAACATATTTTTCAAATAACAAACTAAGCCAGTTCAAAAAGGAACTTAAGCAATACTTATTAATTAATCAGGCTCGTAACGCCGGACTCGAAATTTAAATATATTAATGACTACAACCCCAGACACTGGTCACTGCCTCGGCCAGCGATTTGCTTTAGGCAATAGCTGTTAGCAGTCACTCCATGAATTATAATTGTACAATTATCTCTCTAAATAAAAAGAATCCAAGAAGAAGAAGAAGAAGAAGAAGAAGAAGAAGAAGAAGAAGAAGAAGAAGAAGAAGAAGAAGAAAAAGAAGAAGAAGAAGAAGAAGAAGAAGAAGGGTAGGAGTGAGGAAGGAAGGGAGGAGAGAGAAGAATCGAAGAGGGAGGAAGGAATTGGAAGACGAAAGAATAGAATGCAGAGTAATGAGGGAGATATTGAGGGAAAAGTAGAGAGCAGAGCCAGTCCCATTCATCTACCTGGGATCCGTCACCCCAAACACCATCATCTACCCTCTCATCACCATGCAAAAAAAGATAATACGTCTCATAAGCCTAGCAACACCGAGAGCACCCACCACACCCTTATTTGCTAAACTCAGACTTCTAACTATACCGAATATATATATATAAATATCGTGTATGTATGGAAACACATTCACACATCTACCCTACTTTCACAACATTTCTTCCCCTCCACTATAACAACTTCAAACCAATCACTGCTGTACATAGTCACAACACAAGACGCTCAAAAAAACAACTATATCGCGACTCAAACAGTGCCTACTATAGTAGCATTGCAGAGACTGTGTTTAGCAGGCTACCAGAAGCGCTCCAAATCATCAAGGAAAAAGCTGAGTTCAAGGCCGCACTCATGGACTATCTGCTCTACGAACAGCAAACTTGAGTCTTAGCTTTCTCTCTCTCTCTCTCTCTCTCTCTCTCTCTCTCTCTCTCTCTCTCTCTCTCTTTCTCCCTCTCAACCTCCCCCCAATGTCCTGGAAATTTCTGATACCAATCATGACTAATGGTTGGTGGGATAACAATAGCTAGCATAGCTAATTGTTAGCGCTGTAGATAACAGGACTTTATTACCCCAATGAAAGAAACCCTAAACGGTTTGACGACGTTTAATGTTTCTTAGTGGTCGTTGGGATCTCTATCGTTTCCTCTATCCTTGCTCTTCTATCCATATCTTAACAACTTCTTTCTCTCTATATCTCTCCATATTACGATTATTTTTTACTATTATTATTTTAATTATTATTTTATTACTATTACTATTATTATTATTACTATTACTATTTTGGTGTATGCACTTGCACATTCGGTGACGTCTTGCAAGAGGTTGCTGGGACTGCGGAATAACCTCGGCTTAGTGCAGTCTTGCCCTCAGGAGCTCCATCGGTGGCCCCGATCATCAGGCGAGAGACTGACACGGGGGGGTGGAGGACCTCGAACAAGGGTATTGGAGGCTTATGTCCGTTGAGGATATGCCATTAGCTGCATCAGTACGCCTCAGATATAGTAAATCTGCCTTGGAGTGTTGACTGTGACATATTTGAGGGAAATCCCGATGAAAAAACCTAGTCACACTTGCTAAACAGAGTTCCAGCCCAATGGCCTCAAGGCGTTAAACTGTGACGCCAACTCATAACCCTTTGGTGGTAGATGCTGGGGAGGAGGGTCGTTGCGCGCGTAAAAGATCTTAAACTCCGCATATGCTGGTTGATAGCCCAGGACCCAGCAGACACCAGATTGTTATGGGTGGGGTTTCGAGGCAGCTCTAGCAACCGCGCTTGGTGTATGCATTTGCACATTCGGTGACGTCTTGCAAGAGGTTGCTGGGACTGCGGAATAATCTCGGCTTAGTGCAGTCTTGCCCTCAGGAGCTCCATCGGTGGCCCCGATCATCAGGCGAGAGACTGACACGGGGGGGTGGAGGACCTCGAACAAGGGTATTGGAGGCTTATGTCCATTGAGGATATGCCATTAGCTGCATCAGTACGCCTCAGATATAGTACTATTACTATTATTATTATTAATATTAATATGATTATTATTATGATTATTAGGGAGTACATAGGCCATCGGTCCTTTCCATGGGCTGATTGGTATAAAGCTCCTAGAGTAATGTTCTATGCCGTCACTTCCTTTATTCCACCGATTGGTGTGAGGACTTTCCTTATGGAATGGAGGACTGGATGCACATGGCCTTTTGGCTCAGCAATTGGCAGGAGATACACTATTATGATTATTATTATTATTATGATTATTATTGATTATTATTATGATTATTATTATGATTATTATTGGACACCGTGATAGCCCAGTGGTCAAGTTCTACCATTTGGGCCCTGTCGCCAGTTCGATTCCCGTCGGTGCCACCAGTATTTTCATTGAACATACCGGTCCGTCTGGACCAGTATTTTCATTGAACATACCGGTCCGTCTGGAAGTGTTGGAACTGCCCTTGCGGGGGTGTCATTAGAGCCTATCGTCAATTCTTCGTACTCCCCTCACGGGTGAGACGATGGAGGCGCATGTGCAGAAATGCATCAGCCATTGACAGAGAAGCACTATTATGATTATTAATATTATTATTAGTCACACTTGCTAAACAGAGTTCCAGCCCAATGGCCTCAAGGCGTTAAACTGTGACGCCAACTCATAACCCTTTGGTGGTAGATGCTGGGGAGGAGGGTCGTTGCGCGCGTAAAAGATCTTAAACTCCGCATATGCTGGTTGATAGCCCAGGACCCAGCAGACACCAGATTGTTATGGGTGGGGTTTCGAGGCAGCTCTAGCAACCGCGCTTGGTGTATGCATTTGCACATTCGGTGACGTCTTGCAAGAGGTTGCTGGGACTGCGGAATAACCTCGGCTTAGTGCAGTCTTGCCCTCAGGAGCTCTATCGGTGGCCCCGATCATCAGGCGAGAGACTGACACGGGGGGGTGGAGGACCTCGAACAAGGGTATTGGAGGCTTATGTCCGTTGAGGATATGCCATTAGCTGCATCAGATATAGTAAATATTATTATTATTATTATTATTATTATTATCATTATTATTATTATTATTATTATTATTATTATTATTATTATTATTATTATTATTATTATTATTATATTATGGACACCGTGATAGCCCAGTAGTCAAGTTCTACCATCTGGGCCCTGTCGCCAGTTCGATTCCCGTCGGTGCCACCAGTATTTTCATTGAACATCACTTCTGTCCAGTCTTCATATCTACTTTCTTTCCCTTTTTAACATTCCTGTTTCTCTCCTCATAAATTCTGTTCCCGGAGTCTACTTCTATCATATCTATTTCATACTTTATTTCTTTTCCTTCTCGCTTCTTTCTACAAACATCGACTTAGTTACGCTCTGACTTTAGTCTCTGTACAATTTTGTTCTCATTAAAAGAAGAAGAAGAAAGAAGAAGAAGAAGAAGAAGAAGAAGAAGAAGAAGAAGAAGAAGAAGAAGAAGAAGAAGAAGAAGAAGAAGAAGAAGAAGAAGAAGAAGAAGAAGAAGAAGAAGAAGAAGAAGAAGAAGAAGAAGAAGAAGAAGAAGAAGAAGAAGAAGAAGAAGAAGAAGAAGAAGAAGAAGAAGAAGAAGAAGAAGAAGAAGAAGAAGAAGAAAGAAGAAGAAGAAGAAGAAGAAGAAGAGGAAGAAGAAGAGAAAGTAGAAGAAGGGTAGGAGTGAGGAAGGAAGGGAGGAAGGAGAAGAATCGGTGGGAGGAAGGAATTGGAAGACGAAAGAATAGAATGCAGAGTAATGAGGGAGATATTGAGGGAAAAGTAGAGAGCTCTTGTTGTGGCTCCAGGTCTGGTCGCTGGTGGCCCCTTGGAATGGTTTCAACGAAAGGTTTTCATTTGAGCCCGCGTGAGGTCGAGGTTTCCTCCTTTGTGTCAGGAGGAAGATTTTCACATGACTTTTGCCACAGAACAGCGTCCTGGGCCGGTTTAAAAGGAAAATATTTACGATAAAATCGATATTTTTCTGCCGCAATGGTGTAATTTTCCCACCGTCAGTTATTTTTAGATTTTAGCTGAGTGCTTTCCCTAGTGCCGTTATCTCTACCAGGCCTTCAAAACCAGTCACAAGTTCGGAATTAGACCCATTTCGAGTAGTACAGTCCTAGTACAGCCAGACCCCCAGTCAGAGTGCGCAGTGTAGAGGGTGGGGATGTGGTTGAGAAGGCGAACGTGCTAGCGCAGTGTTGCTGAGTGTGGTCTAGAATTTTTCGCGAGTTTTTCATGCTATTTTTCCTTTTTTTTCTGTGCTCAGAACCTTTTGAATAACGGCCTGTCTGTAGCGTGCCCTGCACAGCCTTGAGCGATGGAAGCAATATCAACTCAAGAACACCTAGAATCGACTGAAATGACATCTGGCATGGATTTCTCGGAAGTTCCAGCTTTGGAGAGCCATCCGGCCGAGCTCAAGGTCACTTTCGAATTTCGTGCATTGTTGACCACATACTCTCAAGTGCCAGAATGCGTATTGCTGACCCAGTCTGCCCCCCAGTCCATACCTCACGCTTAGACAATAATTTATTCTTCTCTTGCATCTGGAACCTTTTTGCTACTGCTTCGTGAGATTTTCTCAACATTTTTCAGCTTTTCGAGACACCACCCACTATACCGTTGACCTTTCTGTGTCTGTGCTACAGAAGCGGGCTCGAAATAAACTGAAGACCAACATGGTGGGTCAGTTTGTCATGATTGAAAGCGGTCGTTACGTTGGAAAACTTGGATACGTGACTCGTGGTGGGAATGGATACTTCGCTGTTAACCTGCTGCAAAGTGATGTGGAGCAGCCTCACACCATCAAGAAGCGCAGCCAGGAGCTGCGTGTTGTAGACGCCCCTGCAGATTATCAGTCTGCAGGATTCATCATCCAGCCCAGCCGACCCATAAAGCGACGCAAGCACGACGAGAAGGAT
The DNA here is from genome assembly GCA_019918135.1 of Paulinella micropora. Lineage (NCBI taxonomy): Eukaryota > Cercozoa > Imbricatea > Euglyphida > Paulinellidae > Paulinella > Paulinella micropora. Next base: position 151,680 of record WBZZ01001001.1, on the reverse strand, counting down.
GAAGATTTTACACCCAGCCACAACAAGCGATCTCGTGGTCTTCACACCAACGGTTCCGTCTACCCCGTGTCATCGCTATCTATCTATCTATCTATCTATCTATCTATCTATCTACCTACCTACCTACCTACCTACTTACCTACCTACCTATACCTATCTACCTATCTATCTATCTATCTATCTATCTAATCTATCTTATCTATCTACCTTGTCTATCTAGATAATCTGTCTGTCTATCTATCTATCTATCTGGCATAGTCCCCATTTCCAGCCCGCTGCCCAGCCTCTATCTGGAGGCGGGGTGGAATGGATGCCTATGTCCTCGGATATGCAGCGCTGATAGACCAAACATATCTATCTATCTAATCTAATCTACCTTTCTGACCTGACATGACCTAACCTAATCTCATCTAACCTAATCACTTACCTACCTACCTATCTATCTATCTATCAAACGTATCGCCCGGTGTTCGCAGGGGTCAACTGGATTGACAAGCAAGTGGTGTTGACCAAAGGCAAGTACCGAGGGGAGCTGGGCACCGTGACCAGGTCTGGCCACGGCTTCTACGCAGTCTACTTGCCTGACCGAGGAATCGAGCTCATGAAGCGAGCCAGTGAGCTCAACTTGTACAATGTCCAAGGTGTGACCCTTTCTCTTGCTTTCTATCTTCTCTCTCTCTCTCTCTCTCTCTTTCTCTCTCTCTCTTCTCTCCCTCCCTCTCTCTCTCTGCGCGCTCGCTACACCCTCCTTCGTTTTGCCTTCTACGGTTGCATGTGCTTGCTTGAACAGAAATCACGATCCCTGTCGCTGGCAGCAAGGCGATCCAACCAGAAGACTTGGAATCAGCCGCAAACATCCTCATGGATATGCTGCGAGAACGTGGAGTGGTGTCGGTGCACATGGTGGACAACATGTTCCACGACGAAGACGGCTCGCCCACAGAAGAGTCCGATTCTGCACCCGAGCTGTCGCAAGGCGAAGTGTCTCAGGAGGAAGACGAAGACTCTGGCCTCTACTTCCAGGAAGAGCCTATTTACCCTCACACAGCAGAGTATTGCTCGCTGCGCACCTCGGCATCCACCGACCTGGCAGAGGAACAACCCAAGGGCAAGGCACACGCTGACCATCCTCATTTCTCCTCACCCATGTACTACCCGCCCGCCGCTTCGCACAGGTGAAGCCTGGTCGTCATTATGATGGAGAGAGTGTTGAGATGTGAGGATATCCTGAATATCTCGTCGTAGACGAGAATGTACCACAAGACGACGAGAATTGGTTCATTTGCCTTGTAACATATTATTTATGTCGCCTTCTTGGTAAGCTCCGTTTTGGGAGACCTTTGGAAGACACTTGCAATTTTGAGAGGTATGGGAATCCAGGAGTCAGCTGACCCTTGTACCTAATAGCATTTCCCGAACTGTTGATTCTTTTCTTGAAGGAAAACGATCCGTTCACGTAAAGTTTTTTGCCTTGATGTCTGGAAGCGTTCTCCGTTGGGGAAGTCGACACCTGACACTAGTTTTCATTATGTCATAGGATGGACTGTGATTGTTACAGTAACCATCAAAGCCTTGTACATACAGTGTAGTCAGCCCTCATAAGAAATCGGGAAGTGTTAATTAATTTATTTATGACAATAAATAATTTTCACTTAGGCGTGGCGTAGAGCAGTGTTGCCACACATACACATTTCGAACTTTTTTTAATAAATGCGAAAGACAATTTTTTTTTTTTGTTTGTAAATACTAGTATTTATTTTCTAATAAAAGTGTTTGCTATTACTAACGCTGAAAGGCAAGAAAATCTTCTTTCCTTAATTTGCAAAAAGAAGCATGAGACAGTTAAAATCAAAGACAATTTAACAGCAGAGTCACCCTGAATTCGATCAATATTGATTTACTATATTAATAATTTAAAAACATAAAACTTCAGGTTATATAACAGCCATTGGACAAATTAATTAGATCCTAGTCCACTACAGCATAACGGTATAGTCACGGTAGCTTCACTCCTAAGTAGACAAATTAATTAGATCCTAGTCCACTACAGCATAACGGTATAGTCACGGTAGCTTCACTCCTAAGTACTTAATACTTAGTAATTATTCCTATATTTTCTTGTACTGGTGGCAATTTGCCTTTCTGTTTATATGTTACCAATTTGGTGAGGTTGGTTTCCTTTTTAGTTCTTTTGAATCTCAGTGTGACTCAGTAAAATTATGGTAGACAACTGGGATCCCGGAGCCTCATGTTAACAGGCTAGTTTCCCTACCCGGACCTTCGGTGGCAAAATTGTCCATCGTGCCAGTTATGAGCCTTGTTAGTGCGTTCCCTGCGAGAAGCCTAACGTAAGGAGGGGGTAGGAAAATGAGGACTCTGCAATGTGACGTGGCTTCGAAAGTCAGAGCTGGCGTCTGCCAGAAGGGCTACTGCGCAATGCCATCGGTCTGTGTCTCTGCCAAAGAGGCAAGCAGAACTTCGGGCAAGTTGGCAGCAAGATCGGTTCGGTTTGCTGCGGAGTGTGTGTTCTGCTTTGTTTTGCAGACTCGGAGCTGGATTGGAACTTATGATCCGAAGGTATGGCTTTTTGCGGGACTTTGCGTCTTCGGTTGGAGCTGCTTTTGCCTTCGTCCTTCCAGATCAGTCGTTGCTGTCACTCATGGTGTTCCTCCATGCGTACTAGGAGCGTTCACTTTTGAGAGTCTAAACGTGGCAGATTTGTTTGATCGGACGGTCGGTATGAGATTTAGTTGAAGACTCTCATCTTCTAGGGCTATTCTTTTGTCGGTTATGTAATGCCCCCAACGATAGCTCGTAAAAAGTCTGTAATACAACCAAACACAGTCCTCAAGAATGAGAATGATGTCTAGTTGTATTAGCTCAGTGAAGCCAAAAAGGAAAACAGCAACAGACCAGGAATAAAATGGCATCAGGTCCAATCCGGACAAATAATACTGAAAAACAAGCTGGTGCACCTGTCACCAGGAAAAGGTATTTTTTACCGGCTATCCGGGGGGTGATGCCTACAGTACCCCCTCCCGATTTTATGACGGAAATAGCATTTTCGTCATACACCTTCTGATTTCTTTCTGCAAATAGTATGCGCTATGGAGTCATGCCACACAGCGCATCGACCCACGGATAGACGCTAAAAGACGATAAATATATCCTCATACGGCACGTCAAAGCGGATTCTCTAGCCTTTCTTGTAAATTTTGAACTCCTTCCCCTCAATTTTTTTTTTTCTTTTTTTTTTTTCGGCAGTATGTCAAGAACAAACGTACAATTAATAAAAAAATACAAGCAACGTGGTGCTGTAGTACGATTCCCCCTTTGATCTCCTTCTTCTTCTTATCATTATCATTATTATTATTATTATTCACAGGGAGATCGTAAGTACATTGTCTTTTTTAATGACATACCCTTGTATAAGGCGGATATCCTATGATATAGTATTAGGGGGCCAGTCCTAATAGCTATATCCGAAGTCGAGGTGTATGTACCCGACCCTGCGATATACCGACACAAGTAGAGATTGACCGTGCTCAGGTACGACAGTATATAATCTATCGTAAAAAATAATTTAATGAAAGTTTCAGAGAACATTTCATTTTCGAGAACATCATCCCAGGACTTGGAAAGGGTCATACCCGGGAACACCATCGCTCAATACACTAGCGATCCCCGTATACGGTGTAGTATCATCGTCGATCGACCTTTCGCACTCGTATGTTGCGATCGAATGCCAAGTTATATCACTGAGTCTTTTTAATATTCATATTGATAACTGATGATGCATGATCAAATCATGATACGCCGTGGGCAATCAATCAGTTTATTTGAGACGCATAAAGAAAAATAGTTTCTTTGTCACTGCCTTCGTCGTCTGGCGCGGATTTCTTTGCCTGGTGGAGGACCACCAACAAAAGTCAGATCGAACTTTGACTGTTCGAGAATGTCCCAGATCTTATTAGGGATTCCGCCCAACGATAATTCAAAAGGGACATCAAGCACTCCTCTTGGCAGTGTCTGAATGGTCCACGCAGTGTAATCCTTGTCTCTGGGAGTAATTGTATCATCCCATGTCTCGAGACTTTTTGCGTCTTTATATACTGGCAGATAATGTCTTGCCTTTGGAACCTCAACCGGGTCCATACTTCTCCAGAACTGGAGTATCGGTTGTACTATCTTTGCGGCTGATGATATTTTGAGTGTCCGTGTGACACGCATCTGTCGTGGGACCGCCACGACCCGCATCAAGTATAAGTCTGAGAGAGTGTCATCAGCGACATGTTGTTCCGCTGGTCTCATCAGATAGAAAACATTTTTCACCCATGCGATGGTTGCTATCGCATCGCCTTCCTTCCATCGCTCATGGACAATCTCAACGTTGCCCGCGTTTGGGTCAGTGTCCGTCCCCTCCTCCTCCTGGTGGACGTCCTTTGATCTCATCGACCTCATCGCCTTCCTCGGTTGGTCGTTGATAAGATCATTCCGCGCTCTCCTTAGCTGCGCCTCTGTGATCTTCTCCTTCTTTCCGCTATGCTCTCGCGGAGACTTGGACTGAGTCCCCACCGCGCTTATGCGGTCAGTCTTCTCCTTGCTGTCCACCTCACTCTCCTCCTTCTCAGCTATCGGTGCCCGATAAGCATCGTCTTGGTCTATGCCAGCCTCCTTGTGGATGGGCGGCACCTCTTTGAAATCATCCTTCATCCGTTTTAACGCCTCCTCAACGGATTCATCTTCCAGTAAGAAGGGATCATACGTAATCAGCCTTCTTACATTCACAATTTGCACCTTCCCTCTACCCCTGATCTTGTAATTCAGAGGTCCCGTCTGTTCCATAATCTGATAAGGTCCTTTCCAGTGAGTGAACAGCTTAGAGCTGACTCCCTTCGGGACTTGAGGATGGTACAATAGTACAATATCCCCGACCTGGAACTTGATCTGATCCAAGTGCGCTTGTCGCACCCCTTCAGCATCAGTCTTTCGGCGCTCCGCCTCTCTATGCGCCCTGACTATTTGTTCCGCCTCCATCTTCACTCTAAGTCTCATCCCAAACAACTCATCCGCATCCGCCCAAGTGTCTTTTGGGTGAAGGAGCGAAGTCGGGATATCAGGCTCACGCCCATATACTAACTGATATGGCGAGATTGAGCTCTTCGAGCCTCCTAACGCCGTAGAGGGTAGACAGTTCATTGCAAACGCAAATGATGGTGCTGCCTCGACCCATGCTCTTTGATTCTCCTTCTTCGTGCAATACATCTTTAGTGAGGCTTTGAGGGGTCTGTGTACCCGCTCGATTTTCCCATTTGCTCGCGGGTTATAGGCAGTAACATATTGCCATTTCATCCCGTAATACTTAGATAGTTTGTCGATGACCTCGTTATTAAAGTCCGAGCCTCGATCAGAACATATCTTTCTTGGTACTCCGATCTGTGAGATGATCCTATCGATCAGCGCCTCGGCCGTCGTCTTGCCGGTAACGTCTTTGACAGGGATGATCCACACATAGTTGGTGGCTCTGTCAATAGCCGTGAGGAGGTATTTGTAACCATCCTTCGATTCTGGGAAAGGTCCCACATGATCAATGTGTATAAACTCAAACATCCCCGCATGAAGAGGAAATTCGCCAATCAGGCCGAAATTTGCCTTCAGTGGTGTTTTGTTTATCTTGCACGGGATGCATGCATCCACCGCCTGATCTATCTCCTCCTTCATCTTCTTCCACCAGAATCGCCTCGCTACGAACATATGAGTTCGTTGTCGACCCGGATGCGCCAAAAGTGGGCAATTGTGGGCTGCGACAAATATAAATCGTCTCAGACTCTCCGGTACCCAAAGGGTCCATTTGTCCGGCTGTGACGCATAGCGACCGTGAAGGCCCTTGTACCACAGTAGACCATCTCTCCATCCCATCTCCTTCATCTGATTTTGATCGCTTTCGTCATCCGTAGCTCATCCGGGTTCTGATATAACTGTATCAGTTCTTTAAACTCCGGATCTTGAGCCTGTTGTTGCCTCCATGCGGTAGGCGAGGCTATATGGATAGTACCATCTTCTAGCCGTACCCCGATTCTTTCCGGGTCATCGTCTAGGTCACTTCTCCGCTCTTGAGGAGGCTCCGCATAAACTTCCTGCGTCTCCTCTTCCTCTCTTATGTTCGCCTTCGCATTCTCATATACCTCATAGGACCACTCAGCGTCCTCCTGGGTATGTAGCTCACAACATATCCCGTGATCCGGGCCTTGTGGACTGTACCGTAGACCTGTGCGGTCATATCGGACTCCACTCGCCATCTCCATCGCCTCAATGTGGCTGACCTCATACACCTTGTCAGTGGACAAGTCTTCCATCTCCACCGTGGACACCAACGCCGATACTTCTGAGTTAAACTCTAGCCTAGAGAGGCTATCAGCGACCACATTTCGCTTTCCCGGTAGATGGACCATTGTAAAATCGAAACAAGACAAGAACGCTTGCCACCGCGCCAGCCGTCCCGTCTGTTCATGATTCATCAACCATAACAGGTTATGATGATCAGTTCTGACAGTAAATTGAGGTCCTCCCCACAAATACTCTCTGAGCCTCTTGAGGGCCCATACTACCGCCAACGCCTCTCTTTGCCTTGTGCAATAGTTTCTCTCCGCCGCACACAACTTCCTACTAATAAACATGATTGGGCGTAATTTCTTCTCCTCATCCTCTTGTTGTAATACAGCCCCAATCGCAAACTTAGATGCGTCTGTATCGACTACGAATTGTTTCGTAAAGTCGGGCATCGTTAACACCAGTCCTCCGTCTTTCGGGTCTTTGTAAATGAGATCTTTGAGCGCATGAAACGCTTGCAAAGCCTCTTCGTCCCACTTCTCAAAGTCTCCAAAATCTATCATTTTCTCCACTTTAGCCCGTGTTGCACCCCAATCGGGTATAAACTGGCTATAGTATTGCGCCATCGCAAGGAATGAGTGCAATTCAGTGCGGTTCTTCGGTATCGGTCGATTCATAATCTCCTCCCTCTTCTCTTTGGATATCGAGACTCGATTATGGGAGATCTCGTACCCTAAGTATGTCACACTCGTCTTGGCAAGTTGACACTTCTTTAGATTGCACTTCAGGCCAAAAGCTCCGATGCGCCTGAATATATCGGACAAATGATCGATATGCTCCTCCATTGTGTTAGAGTATACGATAATGTCATCGATATAGCAAAATGCATATTCTCCCGCCTTCTGTCCCCGCCTTCTCATAAAGCCACCGTCAGACAAATCATCGTACTGACTGCTCAACATCTTCTGCATCGCCTTCTGGAAAAGTCCTGGGGCTTGCTTGAGGCCCATCGGAAGCACTTTCCATTGGTATATTTCCATACCCACCACAAACGCCGTCAGCCATCTGGACTTTTCCTCCAGTGGTATCTGCCAGAAGCCATTCTTAAGGTCAATGACCGAATAGAATTTTGCATTCCGCAGTACTCTCCTTCCTTCTTCTAATGTCGGGAGAGGATTTCTCTCTTCCTCCAGCACCTTGTTAACACGAGCATAGTTAACTGTCAGGCGCCATTCTCCTCCTGGCTTCGGCACTATTCTCGGTTGTGAGACTATTGAGGATGTTGATCTCTCAATAAAGTCCTCATTGAGCAGCTGTCTTGCTAGCTCCTCCGCTATCTTCGCCTCATGTATACTCAAATTCGCCCTTCGTGGTGCCGGTGACGGCTCCGCACCCGGTATTTTGTAAATAACCGCAGTGAAATCTTCAGGCTTGACACCACCTGCATGTGGAGGGTCAAAAATTTCCTTGTTCGCCTCTAATTTGGCTTTTAAAAGCTCCTTCTCCTTCTCCGTGCCTACTCCTTCTTCCAATATTTTCCGCGCCGCCTCTTGAAAATCTTCATCAGACATCTGCTTATGTTGCTTGAGGGGTTCTCTGTCCTCCTCCAAGCCTAAGTCCTCTTCCGAGACATCATCTAGGCCCGTCTTTTCATTACGTGACCGTGTCTGGCTCATCATCTTTACCGAGCTCCACCAGCATGTCAATGAGTCTCGCGTATTGCAAAGGAGCTTTACGGGTGTAAAAACCATCAAAGCATGTGAATGCTTGCGGTATCAATTTCAACTTGTCGAGGTCTCTGAGCTTCCGCTTGTATGCACTGCTCTGCTCACGAGTTCCCATACGACAAGCCACCACTAGCTGTTGCTTGCGAGAGGGTACCGGTATAGGATGATCAATAAGCCGGTCCCTTATTTCCTGCGCCCATATCGCCTTCTCATTATATGGCAGGATAATAGTATACGGCTTATTATTTTCGAATAAAGTCCGTAAGCATTTCTTCACTTCAGACAGTGAACGCGGCCACGTGGGCTCGTCACCCCAGAAATCAGTAATAAAACTTTTAATAGTTTCTGGTGGAGTATCCGGGATTCGCCCCGTTCTCCTTGGTACAAACTCCTCCCTTTTTTCTTCTCCTACTTTCGCATGGAAACAGTATCCGTTAGTAATATGGACATCTGTTCCTACTCCTTCCGCGAATCTCGCCAACGACGGGCTTCTTTGTGCGACACATATAATCTCCTCCTTTCGCTTCTCGATTAAGTCATCAATAGACTTTTTGTCCCAATGGGATGTCGGAACTGTGACAGTGCACACTTGGGATTCCCAATTGTCGGTCCAGGACAGCTCATCCGGTCTTACGACATGGGGGTGAACGTACACCTCAAGTGCCTCATGTGCGATGGCCATCTTTTTGTGATCCGTCGCTAGACTCAGCTCATAAGCCTCATAAGAGTCAGTAGCGTTGAAGGGATCAATATCGTTCTCTTCTCCTCTTTTTACTCCATATATCACTCGCCGTGCGGCGCAATCAATCACAGCCCCCATCGTAGCCAATTGGTCATACGATAGTAATATTGACCCGTGGTAACCGGGGACGACATAGAGGTCCATACGGTATACTCGTGCGGATTTCAATTTAAAGGTCAGTGTGATGATTCCCGTGATATCCGTCCGGCTGCTCACTCCTTTGAGAGTGCCCGTTGACTTTTTCATATTTCCGTCCACCCAGTCCCGGTATCGATTAAAAAACTTCCTGCCGACAATATTAATATTCGCCATCGTATCATTACCAACTTTTAATATTGTCTTCAATGTTTCACAATAAAGTTCCGTATAACACAGAGCATCGGGCCTGTGTATATTGGCTGCGAGAACAAGAACTTTACGTTCCAAATTTTGGAGTCTTGTCTCTAAGTTTTTCAACTCCTCCTTCTTCTCCTCCTGCTTCACCTCATTAACATTTTTATTACTCTGCGGTACTGGTGCGTTTACTATTTGAGCGACATTGTCTTGTGGTACTTGAGTACACACATTGTCTTTTTGCTCGCCACCCGCCGCGACCGTAGACATTGAGTCTGTTCGTGGTTGTTTGCTTGGCCGAGGCGATACGTCTGCCATTGGCCTCCTCGCCTCCATCGCAAGTCTCGCCTTCCTATTTGCATCAGTTATCATTGGTAACCGTGCTGTATGAACGGGTATGAGACTACCTTGGGGCTGCAGTCTCTGTGTACCCACATCTTTGTTTTCACATAGAGGAAGCGTTGGCCCAGTCTGCACAACAGCATTAGAAAGCACTGTGACTTTAGGGTTAAACTTCACAGTCTTCTCCTTCCTCTCTTCTTCCCCCTCCAGTCATTCCACCACCTCGAAACGATTACCTTGAGTAGTGTCCGGGTAGGATGACGTATCGGTCTCCGAGGCAGTGTTGCAGGCCTGAGCTCGACCGAAATTTGGGTTGGAGCTTGCCCACGAGCCTCCTCCTCCTCTGGGTGGGGGGGCTGGAGCTCGAACAGCTCTCCCTCCATAAGGGGTATATCCCCGACCTCCTCCTCTTCCTCTCTGAGGGGTTCCCTGCCACCTCGAGGCTCCTCTCCATGTTCCTCGTCCTCGTCCTCCTCCTCCTCCTCCTCGTCCTCCTGCTCCTGCTCCTCCTTCTCGTCCTCTTTGAGAGGCCTTTAAGTTCTTTTGTCTCTCCCTTTCCTCCTTCTTCTCCTTCATCCTCTTCATGTAGGTAATGATTGCCTCTCGTAACTCCTCATCATCACACATATTGGCATACCAACCTTCGTTCACAGCGGCAATCTGAAGCATATTGAAAAGGCCCGGTTCCTTGCCTTCCGTCCTGCTCGAAAATTTGCCCTTGCTGTTGGGTTTTGCCTATCATGATTGAAAGAGCAGCCTCTGTTCTCCATCTGTGCCTTACACTGCAAGCCCGCGAACCACCTCCAACATGCGGTCTTCAGGTCTGGCTCTCCCTGTCTCTTCCAACCGGCAACTCTGTTTGTCTACGTGGCTTGTGCGCCAACAGGTACACCGCCTGCCTGTGCCGTATGTGCCTCCGTGAGCGAGTCCATGTTTGAGCATGCACTCATCACTTCTTGAAACAGTGCTGACGGAGCAACGTTTTGAACCGTATTTTCGAACACGTGTGTCTCGAGGAAGTTCTTGGACTTCACTGAGCTAAACGTCGAGCATTGTTGTATGAGCTGAGTAAGCTTACTCGGGTTAACTGTGTGTAACGCCGAAAGGAAATAGAGGATGATCGACTTGCGGCCATAGAATAGCCCATAGGAGGAAACTACCTCCGTAAGGGTCGCCGCCAAGCCAACAGCACTCCTCAAACTCATCGCCACTGTCTCAAAGATTTCAAATCCTATGAGAGTACCAGTGCAGAGGTGCTGGTATCCATGAGATTGAAAATATGAAATGAGTGTGGCCACCGCCAGTTCACACTGAGCGTCTAGGCCTGTTGCATTGTTTCTCTTAATCTCCTCCTTCTTTCTCAAAAACTTGTACTGTGTCAGATCAAATCCCTCCGAGACTAGAGATTGGTCAAAAACAGTAACAAGGGCCTCGTATTCCTGCGTTTCGTCGCAAGGAAAAGCCTTCATGCAGGCATTGATCTCTTTGAGCTTGCTCAAAAGCGAAGCATCAGAGTCTTTGTCTGAGCTCGTCTTGGCATATAGCATGAGACTTGCCACTCCTCCTTTCTTCCCCTTGAAGGCATTTATGATGTTCTGTCTGTCCTTCTTCTCCGTGTTTGTGACCACCACCGTAGTTGAGCCCGAGGGTGCAGGGGCTGGTGGGGCAGGAGCTGGTGGGGTCAAATATGTCGGAGGGTGTGTCTTTGCACCACTCACTTTTGCTTTCATTCTTTCCAGTCTCATCGTCTTCTCGAACTCCTCATTCTCTTTCGCCTTCTTCTTCTCAGATATCACCAGCTTTTGAGCATGAGTAAGATAAAGGCCACCAATTCAGAAGCAGATCTGAGAAAATTATATTTCTCCACATATTGGTCAACACCTGCTTTGTTGGCGACCGGTGGTGCGTTACTAAGTGATTTAAGGACAGAGTGATCCTTGGTAGGAATCCATCTCTTCCATGCCTCCTTGTGCAGTAACGCACCCATCAACAGTCTGATCTTGGTCAGAACTCTGTCGGTCTTCTCTAACTCATCAATCACAGGATGAGTTTCTCCTGCTTTTTTTCCATCTCTGCCTTCCCCTCCTCCAAGGCCTTTATTTCCATTGTAAAAAAATGAAATATACCACTCGAGTTTTTCGAACCCAGATTGGTCTTCATTTTTGTTACATCGACTGCCTCCTGACCAGTCGCGAGGAATCTGGCCGTTGCTCTTGGGTTTGTGTACTGGAGGTAACCCTCACATCGTGGGCCGTATGTACGTTCCCAAATCAGGGTTTGAGTGTACACCCCAAAGATAGCATCGAGTAATTCAAGGTGGGTGTGTGTGTCCCCAAACTTGATATGCTGTATCTTCTTTCTCTCTTCTGGATCAGCGACCAGTTTGCCGAGGAGCTGTGCTGTGTTTGATAATAGGATATAGACATCCTTTTTAGCACGACTTTTCTCTCTTCTTTGATCCTGAGGGATCCACACATAGGTATTCTTCTCTACCCCCATCTTGTTATCAAACTCTTTTTTAGTGAGGTCATAGTGGTCTTGCACCCACTGTTGTTCCTCCACTGTGATCTCCTCTCCATCACTATGAATCAAGTCGATCATTTTTCGTCCTCCTCCTCCCGTGTAGGCAGGTGGTAAGGGATTACCATATGCTCCTCCTCCTCCCGTCTCTTCTTGTTCAAATCCTCCTTCATCTTCGTCTCCTCCATATCTTCCTTCATCATCCCAGCCCTCTTCTACTCCTCCTCCTACTCCTTCATCTCCTCCTCCTTCATTCAATCCTCCTCCTCCTCCTTCATTCAATCCTCTTCCTCCTCCTCCTGCTTCTTCTTCTTCTCTTCTTTGATCTGCCTCCGAGAATTCACTCACTTCGGCGGTCTCTGTCGACATGATGTCGTAGTAGTGATCAACAGGAGGACAGTGTCAGCTCCTATGTTTGGTTTTTGTTCGTTTGTGTTCTGTTCCTCCTTCAGTCGATTGACTAGTGAAGAGAGAAACTAATAGAGAGGGTAGGATAAGATTCCCTGTCCTCTATGAAACACTGTTTGTATGTTTGTTTTTGTTTGAGAAAAATAGTCTTTGAGACTTTCTCCGATTTCTTGTTCTCCTTACTCAGATTACTTTCTCCTCCTTCTTTTCTATATTGTATCTAGTATGAGGCACTTGGACCTACACACAGATAGTAATAGAGAAGCTAGAAAAGCTCTCCTTGAGAAGTCGACAGTCGGTCGGATAGGTTCTCAGACCTACCTTTAGAAAACGATCAGAGATTTGCAAAAATACTCTGACGTATGTGTGAGATAATGCAGATAAATGCACAAACTAGAAGGGTAGAGTGTTGTGCTCCTGTCCCTATGCTTGTTTGTGTTTTGTGTGTGTTCCTTCACTCTTCTGTCCACCTCCTTCTTCTTGGTCTGTGTGAGAACAGCAAGAACGACAGAGAGTTTGTATCTGATGTCTCCTTGTGAGCACACAGATACTGATTGGGCTAGAGGGTACGAGACACCTGCTTGAGACCAATCAAATTATTTGTTTTGTGAAAGAGTTATGAGGGAGCTGTGTTGGAGTATTTGTTTTCGTCTGACGTCCCCGTGTGAGACAGGTCAGTGAAAATTCACTCTGTTGCCTGTGTGGCAAAGCAGAAAGAAATCACCCTAGTGATGTGGACTCCAAATGTAATGCCCCCAACGATAGCTCGTAAAAAGTCGGTAATACAACCAAACACAGTCCTCAAGAATGAGAATGATGTCTCGTTGTATTAGCTCAGTGAAGCCAAAAAGGAAAACGGCAACAGACCAGGAATAAAATGGCATCAGGTCCAATCCGGACAAATAATACTGAAAAACAAGCTGGTGCACCTGTCACCAGGAAAAGGTATTTTTTACCGGCTATCCGGGGGGTGATGCCTACAGTTATAATCAAAAGATATTATTTATTGCAAGCCGGGGTATTAATTAATCCATCCAGTGATTCCACAGCACTCTGAAAATAACCTAATCTTCCTTCTCTTGCAGGAGAGGAAACCAGTATGACGGAAAATGTAGGAGACTGTCAGAGCCAAGCAACAAAAAGGAAAAAGAGAGGCATTTCCCAGTGTCACCCCTAACGATAATATTATACGGCTTAAAAAAGTAGTACAGGTTATGCAGAATCGTAATATTATCGTTTTCAACCGGCTCAAAAGTATATAATAAAAACGGATATAACTACATTTTAAAGAGATATAGCTCTTCTATACATCACTGTGTATAGGGGTTTTAGAAAAGGTCGCATATTTACCTATCTGCGCCTACAATCCCCCTCCCCGTCTTATACGGGAACCGTAGTAAATAGGGGTAGATTGGTAAATATCGGCAAATGAGAGCGCACTTTCTGGGTCTGTTTCCTCATGGGTGATCGGCTCCGGGTCTCTGACCCGCATTTGCTACCGCGCCTCAAACTTCTCGAGGTTGAGGGTCGGCAGCACTTGCAACAGCTCTGGTGGCATGGGTCCATCCTTCGGATCTGTGATCCTAGCATTACTGGGCGATCTGTATCTGATCTGAAGCAGATCTCCGAGCAATTCTAAGTATCCCGCGTCCCCATTCCCTGTCTTAAGGATATGTGATCCAAAAATTACTGGGCAATTTGCATCTGATCTGAAGAAAATTTCCGAGCAATTCTAAGGTTCCGCGTCCCTAGCACATGTCTCGGCCCTAGTCCGTCCGAAGGATCTGTGATCCCGAGAATACAGGGAGGCATTGATCTCAATTGTTCAATACCCCCGTGCATCCTCGTCCATCATAGGGATGAACGGGCGCTATGCCAGTGTCAAGGGTGCATTCGGCGTTGTTTGTTTGGTTTTGTTGTCTTCAGACATTTTCTTATTGCCACCCGGCAAGTGTCTAGTTCGCTGTGGCGAAGGTGGCGTATTCGGCGTTGTTTGTTTGGTTTTGTTGTCTTCAGACATTTTCTTATTGCCACCCGGCAAGTGTCTAGTTCGCTGTGGCGAAGGTAGAAAGGTGTCTAAAATTCGGCGTTGTTTGTTTGGTTTTCTTGTCTTCAGACATTTTCTTATTGCCACCCGGCAAGTGTCTAGTTCGCTGTGGCGAAGGTAGAAAGGTGTCTAAAAATATATATACAACCCACAGGCTGGGTCTCAAAACGCGTCTACGCTTATTCGTCGAGGTATACTTCCTCGAGGGAGTTTATAAACTCCTCTTCGCTAGACGGTGATGATGGTTGCCACCTCCATGTCACTGCGGGTTGGTCTTCCGCTGGCATGTCTGATTCCTGATCCAGGCTTTCTTTCAAAGCCCTCGCCTCCGACCAGGTCAAGTCTTCTCCGACTTCCGAGTGCTGTGGCACGATACACCTTATGACTGGGGCGAATTGACCAATGATCTGCCCCAGCTGGTGTTCGTACTGTTGCCTCCAGTACGGCCACTGACGTCGAAAGTGGTAAATGTAATCCAACCTTTGAGTTATTCTGTGCCATCGAAACTCATAGGCTTGGACAAGTCTGTCCCAACCCAGTGCGTCCTGCGCCCTGAATCGTTCGATCCATTGTTCGAAGCCTCTCACGCGGCCTCGATATGTGTTCGGAACGTTCTCGTCAGGATCGGCTAACTGGTTGGCGATGCGGGATGTCTTTGGGTCGTTGCTCCTCGTCAACTGCCGGTATATCGTCAGCAGCCACGCGAGCCGATGCTCGTGTTGGAATCGTACGTAATACTGCTGCCGTACCCGAGCCGCACCTAGGAAACGCTCAGGTATTCGTCGTCTTATGCCTCGCGGCCTACATAGGGAGGGGAGGCTTGGGTATGCCTAAGACCTGCCTATAGTACGCGAGTACATTCTCTTCAACCTTGAGGTCCCAGGGTTGGTCATGTTTGCTCCGAAGGTAGTAGGCTTGGTATGCCTTGACCTCCTCGGGCAATTGGATACCCGAAAGTTCGAGCAGTCTGTAGTAAGAATTGATATCTTCCTGCGACCACTGCAACTTTCTGAGCTGGTAAACATCTCGGCTCCTTCCAGATGCTGTAGAACCGGAGGGTGTGTTTTCGCTGATAGTCCTCCAATCCCACCCATCCTCGCAGCGATTTGGCTTGCTCGAACAAGGTTTTGGTAAATTTCACTCGGTCCTCGTCCATCAACTTGTACCGAGTGATCCCCGGTAACGGGTTGTCGCGAAACCCCCATATGTGTGGGTTCCCCCATCCGAAACATGGCGGTGATTATGCGCAGGATATTAATTCGATGTCCCCGTTGTATGCGTGATCTGGACATCGGTGAGGCCCGCATCGCTCCGGTGACGCGTACGCTCTTTCCGTGAGGTGCCATCTCCGTGAGCATCTCGGACCCCATCCCCTCCCGCGTTTCTTTGACCCTTCACACTGTACCCTCAGGACGTTGTCCTGTTCGGTGGGCTCGTACCTCGCTTTGTCAATGTAGTCCGAGAAGCCCCGTTCGTCGAATGGAGGCTTTGGTGGCGGCAGGTTAATCTTGCGAGGGTTTGCCTCAAACAAGTGCGGGTCTGGGACCCAATTAACCTGGTTGCCCACCAATCGTATTCGGTACGGCTCCTTAGACGGTGTGAACGGGAACGTTCGTTCGTTGGTTGTGTGTGCGAGCGCCGGGCATTTCAGCCGCAGCCTGCGCTCCACATCCGTGATATCTGGGTAAGGTGGGTAGATTCGGTGTACTCTGCGCGTCAGTGGGTCATACGCGTAACGCACCGGTTTCTGATACTCCTCCCTTTCCCGATCTGGGTCTTGGTTCAGGTGTAGGTCCATACCTCTCAACATCGTTTCCGTGTCGATGCGATATGGCCTACGCACTCCAGGTGCTACGACCCTCCACGTTCGTGGCGGTACCGGGCCCCGCTCCGAATATGCATATATCGGACGGTCGATCGGTCCGTATACTCCGAATATATTATCGGAGGCATGGAAGTACGCGGGGAATACTTCGTCCCTGCCCCAATGTGCCGTCGGCTCCGGTGGCGGGCAGCGGTGGTGCTGGTACGCCGGATCCGTGGGCTGTGGCCGCTCATCGGGCCGCTTCTCTTCGGGCGGGTTTAGTTTGTCACTGTAAGCGTCGGGCTTGAGTCTATCCTCATCCCCGACTTTCTCCCAGTATCTCAAGCGTGCTTCCTCTCTAGCGTCCATCCGCGCGGGGCTCAATGATTCGCCATAGTATAGGCTCTCGTCTTCTTCTGGGATCCACTCAAATCTCGAGTGCTGAGGGGTGTTTAACCCTTCGGGATCGACGTCCTCATCGGTGTGTTGCGATGCAGGTGTACTGCTGTCCTCAGTCGGTGCCTCCCCCTCGTCAGCCGATGACTTCATAGGGGTCGTCAACATCTCCGACTCGACTTCAGCTTTTCCCCGTGGGGATTTCGGTGTGGTCACAACACTAGCCTGAGTTGTGCCCCCTGAAGGTTGAGCGGGTGTGAGCGGTGTATTGGGACCGCCAAGGTTGCGCTGCAGGGTTTCGTTTCCCTGTGCGCCCTTGCTTGCAAGGTTGTTTGCGCCACTGCTCGGAGTGGTCATTGTGATGTGGGGTGTCCCCTCTGGTGAGTTATGTATGTAACCGCCCCTGAAGTTTGCTGCCTCAGATGGGTCTGGTTCGTCCAGTTGCTCCGCTTCGCGACGCCGGTCTATCCCGCGCGGATTATCCATCAGATGGGTCTGGTTCGTCCAGTTACTCCGCTTCGCGACCACCGGGCTAGCTGCCGGGATCGTTCCCTCCGGACTATCCTGCGCGGATGGAGGGAGCCGTTGCCCTTCTCCCGCGATCGCCTGTAATCCTAGGTGTACTATCAGTATCACCATGACCGAAGCCACGCACGCCAGGAGGAATCCCAGATACTGCTCCACCAGATGTTCGGTGCCAAACATACACCGCCAGGTGCCTATATCACGTATATGTCCGTGAGTTCGTGTGTGTATATATCTGTATGTCAGCCCAAGCACAACGAGCAATGTGCGATGTGTGTGTTGTTTTCGTGTCGGTGTTCGACTCTCTGCTCGTTTCCAAACGCTGGTCAACAGCGTGACAACGCGGGTGCACCCATGCCCCGGTCATCTTTGCTGTCCGCGTGTTCCACCCTCGCCGTACTGCGCGATTTGCGGCGGTATGTAAATAGGGACATTTTATATTTCTTAGTGGTATAGATATGCTTATGTGTATACGTAGGGCCGTCGGGTGCCTTAGAGCCCCTTCCATCCAACAAGAGCAAACAAGAGCGAGCATAATATCTAAGACACTCTGTGGGGAATAACTTATCATACACCACTCATGCCATTGCCGCGGGAGGCGGGTGTGCAACTCGAGAGGAGGTGGGTATAATGTGCAATGCTAACCATATCAACGGGCATTGCTGCGCGTCAACATGAATAGCCCGAAGCTATTCCCACCCCTGGTGGAACACCAACTACTAGCCCGTCAAGATACCTTCAGGGCCGTCGCACCTCACGGAGGGTAAGGCAGGGTCTTTTCCCGTGTATCATGTCATGTTAGGCTCTCTTTTGCTATCTCTAGTATTTTAACAGATATGGAGTCCAAAGCCGTGTCCCTTTCCTATGGCTAGTTTCTTACTGTTGCTACTCAGTATTGGTCTTTGGATCTCGCATACTACCCGCGTTAACTATGCTTGTGAGGTGTCACACGGCATGCTGGGCTAGGCTAGCTTGCGCCTCTTCGCCTGCCCTAATTTGGCTCTTTTATATTTGCCTGGTGGTGGTGCCCCGATGAAATGGGTCGCTATGCCCTCGGCTACTATCTCATCCCACACCCGTAGGGGGATTCGACCGTGCTGTAGATCGAATGGGTAATCCAGCACCATCCTAGGCCACGCCTGTATTTGCCACGGCGTGTAGCCTTCGGACTTGTCCGTGATGCCTTTCCAGAACGTTTCGACCTGGTTGGAGTCGCGGTATACCGGATAAAAAGTCCGCGATTCCGGCTCGTCGAGGTCCTGGTGTGATCGATAGAACTTCAGTATGGGCGGCTCGGCTTTGATTGCCTTGCTTGTGCGCGTGACCTGAGTCTGCGGCTCCCATTCTCTCACTTTCATGAGGAAGAAATCGTTGAGGCAATTGTCGCCGACATGTGCCTCTGGTGGCCGAAGAAGGTATATCTTTCCGACGTGCCAGTGCATGGTTTTCACGTCGTCGGCCGACCTCAGCTTTGATTCGGCTGGTGGGCGTGTCGGCACCGGTTCAACCTTCTCCTGACTGCAGGTGGTTGGTCGGCCCTGGCGCGATAACGTCCCCCTCGGAAGCGTCGGCTTGTTCGGCCGCGACTTCTTCGGCTTCGTTATTATTCGGATCATTCCCTTCGGCTACGGCCGGCAAGGGTTGTGTCGGGTTCTCCTTCGCCTCGGCCGTCTTGTCTCGGCCGTCTTGTCTCGGCGCTTGGGCGGCGGCCTTAAACTGTGTTCCAGCTTCTGTACCGCTTCCGTCATTGTTTCGTTACGATCCAGCATGCGGTTAAAACGCATCAGCCGCCGTACATGTACTACTAGCGTCTTACCCTTTCCCTGTATTCGGACCACTGCTATGTCAAAGCACCTACTTGTTCTACAACAGTGTAAGGGCCTTGCCAAATCGGGAAGAGTTTGACGCTAACCAAGTTGGGTACCTGGGGTACGTACAGGAAGACTAAGTCCCCTTTATGGTACTCCCCCGACTCATACTTGACTTTGCTCGGCGTCTGCTGGTTTTGTTTATGCGCCTCTTCTGCCTCCCGAACCTTCATGACGTAGTGTCTGGCTTCCGCCATGACTCGTAGGCGACAGGCCATCAGCTCATCATGCTCCAAAAAGCACCCTTCCGGGAGGTTTGGTAAAACCAGCTCCTCCGGAATCCTCAAGTGCTGCCCGTATACCAGGAGATTGGGGGAAGCGCCCGTGGCTTTTCCGCCCTATGCCCTCGATGCGGTGTTGTTCATGGAGAACACAAAAGACGGTAAGGCCTTATGCCATATGTGCTGATTATCGCGACAATACTGCTGGAGCGCGGCCTTGAGCGGTCTATGGACCCTCTCGATTTTGCCGTTGCTCTCTGGTGAATATGCAGTTACGTATTTCCACTTAAAGCCCCACACTGTGGACAGCCGAGCGGAGAGTTCGTTTGTAAACTCCGATCCCCGATCGCTGTACACATTTTTCGGCACTCCGGTATATCGGAAGACATGGTCGACCAGGGCCTCGCATGTCGATTCCGCATCCTTTTCCACAACTGGTACCGCGAACACATAATTCGAGAAACGGTCTATGTCTGTCAGGATGTACCGATAATTGTGGGGCTTGTTGAGAACCTATTCGAAACTTTGCATGTTGATTACGTAGGACCGCTACCGCGAGCGGAAAGGCCTCTCTGAGCGTTGTTGTGTGGGGTCTTGGTTTGCTTGCAGTGTTCGCATGTGTCAACTGTGTCGGCAATGGATTTCTGCATGCCATGCCACCAAAACCTGCGTGAAATTAAACCATGACATTCTATCCGTTCCCGTGTGTGAGTTGAGAGCAGAGCGGTGAGTGGCTAAAAGGATCGCCTTGCGTAACTGGGTTGGTACCCAGTGTCCACTTTGAAGGCGTCTTTTCCCACTTACCGCCTGCCCCCTTATACCACAGGAGGTTATCATGCCAGGTCATCGCTTTCTTATGGGCTCTTATTTCTCTTGTCTCAGGGTGTGCTATCGGGTCAATAACGTGAGCAATGAAGGGGCCCCATTCCTTAGAGCTCTTCGCCAACTGACCAAACACCTCGGGGCTCGCCACCGTCATATCCATGTTATCCAACTGGAGAGCACTGGTGACTAGGCTTATAGGCCCCCCTGTTCGGTGTGTTTGTTCGGCAGCCGCGATACTCGCCGACCGTGAAGGGTGAACGTGCTGGGGTACCCAGAACGACTGCGTCTTATCCGCGAAAAATGCATTAAAGGAGTGTTCATGTTCATGGGTCTGACCCGGCTTTATATCCCCCTCGCTGAGGATGTCCGACTGGGTGTCGATCTGGAGGTCTTGCCAGTCCTCAGCCTCGTGTTGCGCGCAGCACGCGACGTATCCATTGCAGCTGGTCCAACAGTTCAGCTTGAGAATTGGGTCTATATCCCGGTGTCCAGCTTTGCGCGTTGGTGGCCATGTTTGCCATCCCCGCCGGCAACGTGTCTTTGAAATCTGCTGTATGCTCCGTGGCCGTCCAGTCATCATCGCTGTCCATCCGACTAGGCAGGCCGTGGGAGTTTCTAAGGCAAAGCGATCTAATCCGTCGCCTACGGAGCCTTTCACCCGAGGCATCCGTGATAGGCTATCTGGGACCGTATTGTCTTTACCTTTAATGTACTCGATGGTGAAATTATACAAGGACAGCTCCGACTGCCATCGGGCCAGTCGTTCCGTATGTTCTCGGTCCATGAGCCATCTAAGGTTGGCATGATCTGTTTGAACCAATATGTTCGGAGCACCCCATAAGTACTCCCTCAGCCGACTGAACGCCCAAACTATCGCCAACGCTTCGCGTTGTCTGGTGCAATAGTTGAGTTCGGGCGTTAACTTCTTGCTGACGAACATGATCGGTCTCAACTGTTTGTGGTCAGAATCGTATTGTTGTAAGACAGCCCCGACCGCGTATTTCGTCGCGTCGGTTGCTACAACAAAGCGCTTCTCAAAGTCGGGGAGAACCAAGACCGATCCGCCCTCTGTGAGGGGTCTCGTGTCAACGCCTCCTTCAGCTTTGTGTATACCTCTGCCGCCTTTGGCGGCCATTCGCCATCCGGGTCGCCGTGAAGGCAGAAGTCCCGTAATGGTTTGACAAAGTCCTGGAAGTTCGGAATAAATTCCGAGTACACCTGTGCCATACAGAGGAAGGAGTGCAGCGCTGTGCGTGTGTTTGGGCGTGGAAGGGAACGGATAGCGTCCCGCTTCTCTGGCTTCAACACTATTACCCCATCCTTGACTCTGTATCCTAGATAATCGATGTGGTCCTTACTAATAGCGAACGAACACTTCTCTAGGTTCAACCTGAGGCCGAAAGCTTCTAGGCGTCTCAAGATGTCTGACACGTGAGCCAGGTGCTCCGCTTCTGTCTTTGAATATATGACGATATCACCGATGTAACAAAAGCTATACTGTAAGTTTCGGTGAACTTCGGATCACCGTACTTCGGGTCGGACAAGGCCTGATTCATGCAATCCTGAAATATAGCCGGGGCAGTTTTCAGTCCCATCGGGAGGACTGTCCACTGGTACAGTCTCCCGCCGACGGCGAAGGCCGTCAGTGCCCGACTCTCCACATCCAAAGGGATGTTCCAGAATCCATTTTTCAGGTCTAGCTTTGTAAAGAACTTAGCATCCCGGAGTCGGTTGAAGCAATCCCGCATACGGGGTATTGGTGCCTCAACGCTCTTGATGATCTTATTGAGCCTCGTGTAATTGATACAAAATCGCTGCTTGCCATCTGGCTTTGGCGCAAGCCGAACCGGTGATCGGTACTCAGACCATGACGGTTCTATTAGCCGTTTAGCCAACATATCTTGGATCATTTCCTCATAGATCTGCTCCTCCTTATAACTGAGGCGCGATCCGCGGAGACGAGGCATCGTCTGTCCCACTTGTCGCTCTATCCTAGCAGCAGTGTGCGTCACGCCGCCGGCTACAAGGGGTCCGAAAAGTGTCTTATTCTTCAGAAATTGCGCTTTGAGATCCCGAACAAAGTCTGGTGACTCTGACTGCCGCGCCACGACTTCGTCGATGATCTCTTCGACCGGTTTCTGGTCTCTCGGGTAATCCGGGTACTCTAAGATGGAGTCCGGATCCTCAACCTCATCCTTCGTGTCCCTACCTGGGTATCGCGTGGTGGACTGGTTGTCCCATGTTGCGAATTCCTGAAGTTCTACTAACATATCGGCGTATTGTTTCGCTGCCGACATGTGAAAGAACCCCGGAAAGATCTGAAAGGCAATCTCCCGCATGTCATCCACCTTTCGGGTCAGTAGTTTGGTTCTGTATACCAGACCATCTAGCCTTGATCCTAATCGGAATGCCATGAGTGGTTTAGCCTGTCGACTGGGTATCGGTATTGGGTCATCGATCACCCTATCCAATCCATCCCTCCACCACATCACGGTGGAGTGTATCGGGAGTATAATGGTGATGTCTTCACCCCGATCCAACTTGTCAGCCAGGAGTTTCGGCACCTTCGACAGGTTCTCGGGCTGTATGGGCTCCGATCCCTGGTACCATAGTTTTAACTTTTCCATCACATTATCGTCCTCTATGAGGCGTTTAGATGCATGGAAAACCAGGCTCGATTTGACCCTTATGTGGGGGGAAGGCGTGGTCAATATGCGGTATATTCGGGTGATTAATATCGGAACCGGCCACCGTTCCCGGGGCTAGTCGAACATCACGACCGAGCAAAGACCGTTGAGGTGCTATTTGTTGTTTTGCCCTGGCTTTATAACTAATGTTAATCACCTTGTTCTCAAAAAGGGCTGTTTTCTGTAGTGAGGCGACTGGGATGGAACCTGCCTTGCTTACGCAGGTGCCCGCTGTGCGGACACGGCAACTTAGCCCGTCCATTTTACCATCATCCTCACTAGCCGCCTGTGCGACATCGTCTTCGGGTAGAGATGGGTGAGGGTCCGCCTGTACATTGTTGCGGAAGGCCGTCACCTCAGGTGAAGGTGTATGACCACGACTACTGTTGTGCCCCTCTGTTATCTCTTCGCTCACCCCTGCCATAGCAGTACTATTGACTGTGATCGAGGGGTCTACGACCCCCGTAATACTATCTACTTGTGGTGTAGAAGGGAGCACAGCAACCCTAGCCGTCGGTGACTCGATATCGGCTTGTGTCACCTGACCTGGCGTTGGTGTAGCCTCCATTCTAATTGTCTTATCTACTACTGGTGGGGGACACAGCAACCCTAGCCGTCGGCGACTCGATATTGGCTTGTGTCACCTGACCTGGCGTTGGTGTGGCCTCCGTTACCATCACCCTATAGCTATTTACTAGTGTTTCTGTTACTACCGCGCCTGTTCCGACAACTAGTCCAGCACCCTCTGCGGTGGCTATCGTTTCCAATGGGTGTGCAAAACGCACCCGCTTACGTGCCCCGGGGTGTGTCCTTTCCGTTGACTGTCTAGGACTTGAGTTTGCGCTTCTTGTAGGACTTGTGTCCTGCTGGCTGGCCTTGGCCTGCACAACACGTGGCGTGCTGCTTGCGTTTGCGTTTGCGTTTGCGTGCTGTGGGCTTACCCATCTGGCTCAGGAGTGACTCCTGCCCGGGCATGTATGCCGGGAACTTGTCCGCCGCCGGGAATTGGCTCTTGAGCATTTCGGCTTCCGCATCGAAGGCGGCGCACCAACCCGCCACGTACCCGTTTGGCATCAAAGAGACCCGTCCGTGTTCGTCAACGTCCGGGAATGGGAAGTTCATGTGTGCCTGCTGTTTCGGGCAGGGCACCCAATCGCCATCTTCCAGCCTTTTGACCTTCGACTCTCCCGCCTTGTATCGGCGTATATACCGCTTCATCGCTATTGGGTGCTGTGGGGTGCCCGGGATTGTGTGCCATCGCTCACACGACTTTCCCATGAGGCAGGGCCATACCCAAAATCGACGTTCTGGTAAGCACTTAAAAGCCAGGGCATGATGGAAGTAATCACACAAAGTATTAGACTTGACCGTTGGCGGGTTGCCAAGGTCTTCTAACCTCTGTATCCCGTACGGGCAATTAGCCGGACCAGGATCGATGCCTAATGAGCTGAGAGGTTGATTGGTTTGCCGTGCGATTGTACATGTTTTCTTTTTCTTTGTCGCCGGCTGACATGAGTGCGGGGCCCCTTGTGTCTGGCTAACCGGCGGTGGTGCTGGAGGTAACATGGGGGGTGGTAAGGGCGGTGGTGAGTAGATGGGCATGGTAAATTGTGGTGCTTGGTATGTATGAGGTGGCGATGTCAAGCCCACCGGTGGTGGAGAATGAAATCCCGAAGAAGATTGTTGGGCATATGGGTTAGGGCTACCCCCGCTGGAGAAGATGTAGATGTGTATGGGTTTGGAGAATGTCGCGGCCCCTGGCCCCAATACGGGTTCGAGGAGCTCGATGAGCTCGACAACGATGACCAGTATGGGTTAGGTGAGCTCGAGGGGGATCTCTGATAGGAGCTGGACCCGTATAAGAGTGGTCTCCCCATGAGGTGGATGTGACGAAGGACAGTATGTCGAACTGTGGTTTGTTCGCCTTGGCCTGATGATCCGGCAACGACAATCCTACAGCCTGCATGGCTTGCAGCAGGATGTTTGCTCTCCGCATACGTTCGTCCTTGTCAGATTTAGGGCCGAAGATCTTCTTCACAAAATTTGCATCCCACGCGGATACCTCGACCAACCGATCAACGCGAAAGCTCTGAAGCGAGAAAGCTCGGTCATCGGCATCTTGTGCCTGCGACAAGACGTTTCGAATGTATCTCTCCCCTGATGTTCGACCTTTGGTTGTTGTTGCTCTAGCGATGCCCTTGAGGACTGCCACTAGTTACATCGCCAAATCGGCTCGAACAAGGGGCGTGATCAACTTTTGTGGAAGATCCACGATTTCGTTGTGGGGAACATCGGCCTCCCACATACGTTGTGCCATTGCCGACACAAGGTCCGCGACTATGACAGGGTCGTACATGAAACCCCAATTTGGTCCCTTGACAAATTGTTCAAGCAGGTGATGAGGTCGCATGGGAGGCTTCAAGTGTCCCCCTTGGATCAATCGACCCGCTTCTTCGTCCCATTGGGGCCACTTATGGGTTAGCAAGTCTTGGGAAGCCCACCGACTGGCTTTGTTGGCTAATATCTGTTTAGTGTCGGCAGCAGTTAGGCTGAACTGCCCAATCGTGCTGTCCAGACACGTATAGCCCAACAAAAGCAAAATACCCTCGCCATAATCGATATTAACTTGCGGGTTGTACTTGCCATAGTCGAAAGTTGTGGCCTTGTCGAGCCGAGTCAGAGCTCGTTCGACCAACTTGTCATTCGCAGTCTTTTGTTGTTCAGTGGTGTTTGGAGGTCGGTTATGCCCGCCACCCCCGTTGTTTCCCGGAGGCGGGACAATTACCTTCCTGGAAGAAAACGAATGTCGTTCCCTCTGGGACGATAGTTGCTCTGCCATCGTTGCCATATGTGACATGAACCTCGTTCGCTAGGCGAATTCGGAGGATATCACTGATGGTCTGTGCTACCAACTCGCACATGGCGAGGAAATTGCACCAATAGAGCTTGACCGCCGGATGGGGAGCGACTTTCCTTTCCACCGCTTTTCCACTTCTGACAAACTTCTCAAACACCATGTTGGCCTTGAAGTATTTAAACTTCGTTGCCATCCTACTCACCCAGGTCCACTGATGATGTTCGATAGTATCGAGCAGCTCGTTAAGGGTGTCCCGGGCTTGGGCAGCTGCTATTGAATCGTCCTCTGAGGGGAGAAGCTGTCGTTTCCAGCTCTTGTGCTCGTTTCCAGCTCTTGTGCTCTGTGAGGGTGATGTTCCAAAGTGCAACCGCAGCACTTAGGTTTCGTGCCGATACGGTATTCCAAGCTTGTATCTCCGAGATAAAAACCAGCAACCCTGCCGAGTTGGGCCACTTTGTGTCTATAGCTAGCTCCTTATCTGGGTCCTGTGTGAACGGGAAAGTGAGACAGGGTTGCAGATCCTTTTTCTCGACGAATAAGGTATTCAGCAAAGCTTGATATCTTTGGTGGTTGATCTGCCACGCCTCGTCTAATAAGGAGTCACGCACGGTTGCTAGAACCCTGTAGAGGTCCATAACATGGTGTATGGTACTGGTACCATTTGCAGTAAGTCTCGGATTGAACTGATGCATTAGTCCAATAGCCCCTTGTATCGAGGGCTCCTTGAACATACACCTGTACCAAGCCGCATCCTCGTACATATTGTTCGGGAAAGATGCACTGAGTTGTCGTTTAGGTTTGTCCCCTGTTCCTTGTCATCTACAGGGTTGCTTGGCCACCCCTCTGCTGGGCCTCGGTATCGGTCAAGCACTACCTTCGTTTGAATAGCCCGAGCCGGAATTACCAGCCCATTGTCGGGCCCTCTCCATGCGGAGCGAGGGACAGGTTCCTCCTGTGCTCTGCTTCCTCCCCTTGCAGGAGTGGTAAAACCGCCGCCTGTGGCGGGCATGTCGTTCCCGTCTGCGTCCTCAGACATGTCTAGTTTTATTGCGGTGGATGATCTCGTTGTAGAGCCTATCCACGCAATTTTCATTGTGCCCCTGAGGGGTTGAGACGAGTCGTATGTTCTCGTGTGTGTGAGTGTGCTGTTGTATTTGTTTCTGTTGTCGTGTATTCCGTTCACCGTGTCGTCAATGCTTGTGTCAAGCACGATGTTATACAACACAACAACCAACTCACACCCGACACAACAATCAACAGATAACAGTCAAAGAATTGGTGGACTCACCCTCCCCCTCTGTCGGGGGAAGCCTTGCTGCTCCTTCTGCCAAGCCAAACGATGCGTAGGTGTGCACCCTGGCAGTACACAACAAATTTCCTGCAACTTTGTAACCACCTTTCTGATGACACAACAGAAAAAGTACAAAAAGGTTTTCAATTATTCCTTCTGGGCTCTGCCCAATGGATCACCTTATTCTTTTCCTTTTTCAAGAAGGAGTCTTTTCCAACTCAAAGAACAACCTTCGTTTGTCCTTTCTGATTGTGGTAGGTGGGGTTGTGAGCGTTGTCGTGTATGTCTTGTGTGTGTATGTACCGAGTGCTGTAGACTCTTCACACACTTGTTGACGATTGTCTTGGAAGCCACTCGGTATCCGAGTTCTTGTCCTTGCTGACCTATATGACACCACACAACACGTTTGGAGTGTTTGAGTGTGATGTGGGGTGTGTGTTTCGTTGTTTGCAAACGAAAACAAAAATCGTTCTCAAAACACACCCCTTTCTAGCCTCCCTGTCTTCAATTTACACTCAATTCCCCCGGCCTATGTCTTCATAGACTGGCCTACCACCCCTTTGAGAGATGGCTACCTTCTTTGGTGTGGGATGGGTGTTGTTTGTATAAACAGGTTTTATGCCAAAGGGATAGGTTTCTGTATGTGTGTCGTTTGTTTGTTTTTCTTCTGCCTCTTTGCACGTATCGACGTGTCAGCAACGTTTATGTGTGCTACGTGTTTGTGGCAGTACAAACTAGAGTTAGAGTGTGAAATTGTTGGTTATTCTCCTCGTGAGGAGTATGTGTAGGTATAAGTGTAGGAATGTTGACAGAACTGATAGGAGGGTGTTTTGCCTTTCCTTGTATGTGCCTGTTAAGCACTCCTCTGACTCGTCAATGTGTCGACAATCAAACTAGTGAACACCCTAATGTTTCTGCCCCACTGAGTACACTTTCTATGCCCCCTACACACTCCAAACACACTGCTTGAGAAATTTCTTGAGGTGTCAAAATCGTACACACAACGAGTGTCTTGCCGTGCCGCTTTGTGGGCCTCTGTGCAAGATTTCACTGTTGTTTCTGTGCACTGCAAGCTTCTAACACCTCCCCAACTCCTTTCCTACACTCCTCCGCTACCTTTCCTTCTTTCTTTGCTTAGGGGAGTGGCTTTTTTCAAATTGCTGAAATGAAATTTGGAGGATATTAAAAATCTAGGCTGGGACTCCACTTTTGTCGGTTATAATCAAAAGATATTACTTATTGCAAGCCGGGGTATTAATCCATCCAATTCCACAGCACTCTGAAAATAACCTAATCTTCCTTCTCTTGCAGGAGAGGAAACCAGTATGGCGGAAAATGTAGGAGACTGTCAGAGCCAAGCAACAAAAAGGAAAAAGAGATGCATTTCCCAATGTCACCCCTAACGATAATATTATACGGCTTAAAAAAGTAGTACCGGTTATGAATCGTAATATTATCGTTTTCAACCGGCTCAAAAGTATATAAATAAAAACGGATATAACTACATCTTAAAGAGATATAGCTCTTCTATACATCACTGTGTATAGGGGTATAAGAAAAGGTCGCATATTTACCTATCTGCGCCTACAATTCTGAAAGCTATTCAGTACTCGGCAGTACGTGGTTAGTTGGACGGAGATGGGAAGGACGCCACTTACATCAACAACCTTCTTCCGATTGCCCAAGGACCCTTTAACGGTAAGTCCCCCCGCTACGAAGTCATTCACCTTCGGAAACCTTGTTTACATCACCTTCGTCCCACTGGATGTGCTGCTGTGATGAAAGTTAAGGCCCGGAGAGGGAAAGGCGAAAGGGGAAAGAAAGTCTTCTTAGGATACGAACGTAATACCTGTTAGACCTATTAATATAATTAACCGGATAGTCAGTATGGTCCGGCATAGGTAATGTGTGTCGTTAGAGCCATTACTTATGTCCGGCCTAGTATGTAATCGGGCTGTTCCCTTGGCGCCCTTTCTCAATAAAGTTTCTACTGTAGGACACAGCTAGTATACGGCAGATTATTAAGTTAGTATCACAGGTTATAGAGCCTTGTAGCGTGAACGTTAGGTCTAGTAGACTTTATTCACTTATTGCGTACTATCGGGGCGTGCGGAAGGCTGCCACCGAAGATACGAACTGGTGTACCTGCGGAAGGCCGTCACCAAATATTTGAATCTGGTGTGTGTGCGGAAGGCTACCACCAGTCTGGTGTGTGTGCGGAAGGCTACCACCAGTCACACTAGGCGGACTGTGCGGAAGGCTGCCACCTAGTTGCTAGCATAACGTCAATAACTAATTATTTCCTAACTTCATCTCGCTTCTCTACCCATAGAGAAAGCAACATTGGTAGTCGAGCCTCCCTCCTACCTTCCGCCCTTGGTACACCCGAACAATATGGCGTATCAAGGTTCTGATCTGGTAAAGATGAGGCAAGACCCTCCAAAGTTTGATCATGGAAAAGAATGAGAGCTGTTTGAATACACCTTTACATCAGTTATAGGTGTTACACACCCAGAAATCCTTTCCATGATTCCGGGCTTTGAGTCTCACCCCTTAGCTAAACCTATACAACTACCCAAACGACCTGAATCTCCTACTGATGCACCTTTCATGTCACCCAAAAAGGAAGAGGAAGACGGAGAGGACGAAGAGGAGACAGTAGTAAAGCTAGAAGATAAATATAAGGGAAAGAAAGGAGAGAGTCAAGAAACGACGAGTGCAAAAACTGCTTCTGCCCCCGTCACTGCCATACCTACGGACCAAAAATCCAAAGTACCAGTGTTGACGGGGGGGAGTAAACCCTCGCCGCTATTTGCACTACAATTTGGAGCCAAAAATCATGAGCATTACATGAGAGAGAAAGAAGCTAGACTAAATAGGTTGCTCTATGCTTTCCTACTCCAATCATGCGCACATGATAGAAAGGTGATGACCATCATGAGACAGGGGGATACAGATGATGTAGCGTGTTTCCTCGCCCTCAAAAAACATTATGGAGGTCTCGACCTCGTAAGGTTTGAAGAGGACCAGGAGAAACTATACCATTCGTATCCCAAGAAGGTTAGTGAGGTGAGTAGCTGGTTAGCTGACCATCTCTATCAAGACGCAGGAGAAGACGATGGGAGTGATACCAGAAATGATGAAGACAGGCATGATAATGAAGAAATTAAAGCATCTACCTCCTTATCAAGCCTACTATCGCAACACCTGGTGTTTTCTTTTGCCTACTCAAAGATATAAGCTGTCAGAATTTCTCAAGGTAGTAGAACAGTTAGCTCAGAGCAACGTATCAGAGACTAGAATGCGTAAACTCTATGGATCCAGTAGTTCTAAGAGTGACCCTATCACTATCAACACAGTAGCAGGAGTAGCCCAGGGCAAGAAGAAGGGCAAGCTGTCACAAACTTATGGCGAGGGAGAGGATAGTATTTGCTGGAACTGCCAATCTCCTGACCACAAAATAGCTTTCTGCCTCGTGAGGTGTCAACTCAAAGATTGTCCCAAGGACGGACACGGTCCTTTCAGATGCCCCATAAGAAGGAGGACTAGGGTCTCTGAGAAGTTGCATGTAAAGGAGAAGAGAGACGACAGTCAGCGTGAGAAGACAGACAGACACAAGAAGAAAAAAGAAGAAGGAGCAAAGAAGAAGAAGAAGATTCTCTGAAGAAAGAAGACAGCAGAGGAGAAAGACGAAAGCTGAAAGCATCAGATTTCATTAAAAAGAAGATGATAAGCCTAAACGCTGAATCCTCTGACTCTTCTGATTCATCCTCTCACTCTGAAAACGAAGAAGAAGACGAATACCCAACTGACCAACCCCCTTCTGAGTCTGAGGAAGAATCAGAAGTGGATGGTGAGTTGGGGATTCATCACATGGCCATTATGATGATGGAGAGAGAAAGAGAAGAGACAGACAGAGGGAAGAAGGAAGACGACCCCCCCCCCCCCCTTCAACTACCCTTGATATGGCTGGCGACCCAACTCCCCTAAACCAAATCATACCTTTGGAAGGGAATTGGGCCCTCAGGCGTACAAGGGTAGGTTACGTAAAAATCCTCGTGAAAGGGTACAACCCTGTCACGTTGCGAGAAGTAGGTGGCCCACCCCTCAACCTCCACGGTAGACCAGTACGTATAGACAGTTGTCATGTTACGAACAGTAAACAGTGTGAGGCAACAGTGCCGGATACAGGGGTTAGGTGCTTATGGAAGTTGGGGGCGGCAAGAAAGGGAGTACAAGGTGGGAGGTGTGCAGCTAGACTGATAGACCACGACTTCTGTTCACTTCACCTGGTCAGGAGAGGAAGAGAGAGGAGATATTAACCAAGTACAGAGAAAAACTGAACTTAGGATTGCTCCCTCCTCATGATGCTATGTACTATGAACCTGCCACTTTGTTTACACATATCACATTGTGGAGAGAAAGTGCTACCCCTGTTCAGCCCAGCATCATAACTACCGCTCTTCTCATTTCTACTACTACTACTACTACTACTACTACTACTACTACTACTACTACTACTACTACTACTACCACTACTACTGCTACACACATAGGGAGTAGGAGAAGTAGGGGGAGAGGTGGGGGAAGTAGGAGTAGGGGGAGTAGGGGGAGGAGTAGGGGGAGTAGTAGAGGGAGTAGTTGGTGTGAGAGACCCTGGATTGTCTGTACCTCTCTTGTCTGTGTCAACTTTGACTCACATCACGCCTTTGCAACCTACCACTGTGTTACCTAATACACCTTCACCACCTTTATTTGGACCTTCTGTGGTCACGGAAGGAGAGCCAGGTAGTGCTGAGTGTAATAACGTTTGGGCGAAGGACGGAAAACGGGTGCTAAGTGGTGGGGGACTACCCCCCCATTGAAGAAATACAAAGGTTAGTCACTGCTCTCAATCAGGGGCTTAAGAGCAGAACTGTGAGAGATGGGTTGATTGCGAGCCAGGAGGGAGAGTATGACGAGTTCTATACAGAGCTATATTATGCTATGCATGACTGCGTTATTACTCTCGCTACTAAACGCAATAAGCCATTTGCACGGGGAATTGTTTCATCCTTCCCTTACATGGTGAAAGAGGTAGAGGATCTCGAGGCTGTGTTGGGTGGTGTGACACCGCCAGAAGAAGATGAGCCCCAGAGCCCACAAGACATGGACACCGCCACTCTAGAACAAACACAGGACAACCCACACACTGAATGTTCTATCATGTTGATGGACAGCAACCCTGACCGTAAAACTGACAATAACACTATAATGTGGGTAGACGATAGTGGTGCAAGCGAAACACAGTTACCAGATAGATCTACGTTTGTCAGTCTTAAGAGGGCCCCACAGAAATTTCGTATAGCGAAAGGGAGCATTAGAACCGAGTACAAAGGAAAGGTTCTAATGAACCTGTCGGGAGCTCATGGGGAGGAAGTGTCCTCGATGCACATACCACTTACAATCCACACCTAAAATACGGGTTAGTTGCCACTTCGGCAAGGGTACGTAAGGGTTTTGCCGTCATACATCAGAACAACCAAGTGATAGTGCTCAAAAAGCCCATTCTTATAGAGGAAGATCAGATTGTGGCTAGAGGGAGAGCACTCCCAAACCACTTGACGGTGTTTGATTCCCCAGGCACCCCACCACTCAATCCTAACGAATGGTATGAACCCACGGACACGTCACATCGCCAACCACAGATGCATGGTGACAACAAACAATATATGTTGTAATAGGTAGGTAGGTTGGTTTTCTGAGAAAGGTGAGAGGTTGGGCGTCAAGCTTGTCCCCCCGAGTCCGACGTGTCATCATCGTCGGGCTCGGGAGTCTCGCTCGTTGGGGGCATAATGGTGGGGCATACTCTACTGAGATAGATCCTGAGAAAGATGAGAGGGCTGAGAGTAAAGGAGATAAAGTGTCAGATAGTAAAGCTTTATGTCCTGTCATTCGTCCTCAATATCATGGAAACATACATGCCACTGTGTTCCATCGTATGTGTAAGCACAGACCTATTTTGGCAACCTCCTACCCCTTGCCCGTGGCCCCTTCAAAGGAAATCCCCTTATGAAATCATTCATAAGAGGAAGCCCCTTTTGCATCACCTACGACCTATCGGGTGTTTGGCATACATTAAGGTGGACGCAAAGAGAGCAAAAGGCGAGAGGGGGAGGAAAGTTTTATTTCTCGAAGAAACAACGGCTATTATCGGGTATATGATGCGGTTGCAAGGAAAATATTCGGAAATGTCCGCAATGTTATTTTTGACGTTTGGAAATTGGGAAAGAGGGGGCATCTAAGTCTCTCGAAAGAGACGATGTTTTCTGTTAATTGGAAACAGCCCCCCTCTCCCCTATCGCAACAAATGACCCCAGAAAGTCAAGAAACCGTTTCAGGGGAGGACCCGGGCGGGGGCATTCCGGCAAGGGGAGGAAATCCTCTGGTAGGAACTCTCTCTCTCGTTCCGACCCTTACTCAGGAATCACCCCTCGAAGAGTCGCTCGCTCCGCAAACTGACGAGGATAGTGAAGCGGAAGAGGGACCGGTGTTCGTGGACTCGAACCCGCCCCCCTTGGAGCCTCCGAGTCCCAAAGTCGCCCAGTTGAGCGATGAGCAGGGGGAGATAAAGAAAGCAAGGAGGGGGCGTAAGCCCAATGAAAAGCAAAAATTGTCCGGAACGTATGTGGAAATCCCAGCAAGAGCTTTCGGGAGCAGTGGGCTAGGTTAATTTACGGCGGGGGACAGCAACGGCCCCTTCTGCCCCCGTCAACCGTGATTTCCCGCGCATAATGTCTTGTTTGACGATGGTGTTATAAGTTTATAGATAAGATATTAGACACGGAAATCATCAAATACGCTAAAGTCCCGCAACAAACAGCGCCAATATCCGAATCTCGTGTGCAAAAAGCCATAACCGCACCACCACCCTTATCGACCAACACTAATCCTAATTCTGACCTCAACACCAACGATCCCGGGGTTGAGGTCACCTCTGAATTTGCGTTTGTCGAGGGGGAGAGGGAGAGGGTAGAGGTCAGAGAGCAGCGCATAAACAGGAATGGAGATCACACGAACAGGCGGAAATTTTGAGTGAAAAAATCATAGCGGGAAAGAGGATGAGGAACGCTCATGTTGCGGTATGTGCTCGGGAGGAAAACCGGGCGGAGTATTGTCTTGTGAGTGAGAAATTCCCGGAATTCCCCGTAGTGCAAAAACCAAAAGACTGTAAACAAGCTAGACAGAAAGAATTCGAACAGCTCAAAGAACTAAAGGCGTTTGTTTGGCGAAAAGTGAGCGAAGCGAAAATGTCGGGCACACCTATCATTCCTATAAATGGATAGACGCGGTAAAACAGCAAGGTACTGCGGATGAATTCCATAAAGCCCGGATAACCCTTAGAGGGGACCTTCTGAAAGCTTATGCTCAGTACAATCCTAAAAAGACTTACTCTCCTACAGCCCAGCACAGGACCATTTTGCTCATGATAGCCTATGCAGCCTTTTTCGGGATAGACTTATGGCTGATTGACTTCACGACCGCTTACCTGCACGCGAATCTCCTATTTGACATATACGTCAAACCGCCGGCCGAATTTCAGATTGCAGACTACGTCTGGCTCCTGAAGAAAGCCCTATACCGTCACAGCCTCAAACTTCCTAACCTATTTGTAATTATGATAGTACCGTTTTTACACATTAGTCGTTATTCAGTGGCACAGGTGGCACTTAACTATTTACCAATACAATATGTCAGTTACCATTTTACTCAGTACGGATGGATGGTCAGTTAGGACGCAGTATAGGTAGAACAGTTACAGTCATTCAGTCCATATTATAATTAGTCACAGTCATTAGTTGTGGTTTCAACCATAATCATGGCAAGTGACGTGGCATAGTTCTAGAGTAAAACGGAAAGTGATTGTATTCTCAGTAAAGTTCAGTTCCAGTAACAAGGAAGTAGTCGTGGGATTATTTTAGTGTCATTTACTGACATCGGAACTCAATCTGCCGGAATTCCTCAGAAGGAATATATAGTCCGTCAATTGTGTTTAATCAGACTTCCTTTTAGTCATGTGTATTTCGAATTCACGTCCGGAGCACTCCTCTCAGGTCGGATCACGGTTTTATTCACCAGCGAATATATTCAGTCATCGTCTTTCACGTATACGGACATCCGGAGGCAGGCCGTCTTTGGTACGACGTGCTGTCTGGGGAGCTCATAACCGAACACGAGTTCAAGCCTCTCACGTTGGACTGAGCCTCTTTCGTAAAACATGGGAGTAGTCCGCAAACTATCCAACTGGATGGCTGTCACGCTGCATCCCAAGAAAGACACATCAGGATGGTGAAACAATTCGAAAAGAGAGGCATCCGGTGCAAGGACCTAGGCAAGGCCACTGAATTCAAAAACATTCAGATCATCCAGACGGAAAAGGGGATTGCTTTGCATCAGCGTAAATATGAGTTGTTGATCTTAGAGGAGTTGGATTATATGAAGGAGATACCGGCTAAGACGTCGTTCACTTGTGATAACCCCGCTCCCCTGAAGTCACTTCTGATAACCCCGCTCCCCTGAAGAAGGACCATCGCCTCTTACGCTATGACCTTAGATGCCTGATAGGGATGCTCATATTTTTGGCTGTCCACACCAGGCCACTCCTCATATGCCCTTTGAGTATAGCGGCCAAGTTCCAGGTCCCCAATCCGGAGATGTCTTATGCTGGTGCATCTGATGTTCTTGTGGCTCCTGACCCCGCGAGCGCTATTCTTCAGGAGAGGAGATCGAAATTTACGGAAGTTGCTGGAAACCAATTTCTCGGTTCCTAAAACTCCGGAATCTTGGAAACCCAACCTAGAATCTTGCGCGGTGGCCAACGCAATCGATGATATCATTGGGAAGCCCACAATACCCGGAATGGACATGTTCAGTGTGCCAGTTCTCGCTAATGTAGACAGGATTATCGCGGAACAACCAGTAGTTGGATTTGTAGACTGGGATTTTGCGGGGGATAAGAACTCGCAAAAATCAAGGTTCGGATACGTCTATTTATTCAACGGGACGCCAATTTCGTGGTTTTCTAAATTGAAATCCGGATAGCTCAATCTATCTTAGAGTCAGAGACTGTTTTGGCTAATGAGGCAGTCAGAGAACTTCTCGCAGTACAACAAACTTTACGGGATATCGGAATAAACCTTGAAGGCCCTGCCCCTCTTTGAGGATAACGATATTATTATCGGAAAGAGGGCTAGGGGAAGCTAGGACCAAGCACATAGAGGTTCGGTACCACCTATTAGCACAACTCGTGAGAGAGGAAAGGTGAAACTATTCCGGGTTCCCAGGGAGGAAAATATCGAGGATGTATTCACAAAATACATTTTACGGTAGAAAAATTCAATTACCTGGCTGGAAAGATCTCCGTTGTGCTTAGTAGAGAAAATCGCGCCAAACTCAGGATAACATCCGATCAGTTCTCGTATTAGATCTTTCGGGGAAAGGATTATCATCTTGGACTTCTTTTTATATCCCGGAGTATGCAATATAATAATTTCTCGCATATTATATATAAGTTGTACATAGAACGGTGAGCGGATTGATCCAATGCCGACGGAACGGACAATGTACCGGGCCCGGCAATCGCGAGTGGTTGGCCCAAGGCTGACGGATCAGCCAGAGCACCGGGCCCAGCGCTGACGAGACATTGACGACCGGATAGCTCGTTCTTTCGCAAAGCTCGCTCTATCGCCCCGTTCCAATTTCTATCCCTATACACCTATATACATAAAAGCAAATAAGAGGCTAAATTGGAACTCTGTTTGTCACAGTGGGTGGACGAAGGGTGTTTCATCGCTCCTCGAGAGTCGATAGACCTGGGTCCACTCCTCTCAGAAAGTACAGACTCGCCAATAATTACAAACATAGTGTATTTGTCCATACATATATTATATTATTTTGATTTCATTTCATACCCCTCTACGGGAAGCGCTGTCAAATTTATAAATTCATACAACTGGATAGACAAGTAGTTAATAGTTCAAGTTGATCATACCTTTCGATAGATTAGCACAGATGGATATATTATCATATATTTTATTTCTATACGTTATGACTACTTACGTGATCATATATATATATTAATATTATATGTGTATTATGATCCTATTGTGCCTGTGTCACATATCTAATCTTACTCAACATAGGATAGGGGGTGTGTAAGATCTAATCCTCTTCTCGTCGACTAGGCCTAGCTTGACTGCCCTGTATGCAGTCTAATTGATGCATACTTGCCCCAGCAAGTCGGGTAGCCACCATCGACACAATCTCTTGGAGAGAGTGAGGGTAAGAGTAACGTTAGTATGTTTTGAGTCTGTGTTTTTATAATTTTCACAGAATAGATGTATTAGGACCTACAGTCAATTTAATAATTTACTTTGATCCAGGGGGAGTGTCAGAACTATTAATATAATTAACCGGATAGTCAGTATGGTCCGGCATATGTAATGTGTGTCGTTAGAGCCATTACTTGACAGGATATAATGCAAAATGTCCTTCAAGAAATTTTGCAAAATTTTTGAGATTTTCAAAATATGATATTAATACTTAAAATCAATTAACTTTCACGTAAAAATAACATTTCTATTCTTTTGAATTGAAAAACTTCTTATTTTTAAAATTTTCATTGATGTAACGGCTAGTTTTTGATACTTATCTCAGAGCCGATCCGCTTCTATCCGCGAGTATTAGACAGGATAAGTAGCAAGATTCCCGTGCAAGATAAATTATTATATATATTTGAAATATATTGACTCCATTTGAAAAGTAAAAGATTATATCTACTTGAAGTCAGAAATACAAAAATTTCCAAAAAAAATTTAATTCATAACCGTTACAACGGTTTTTTAACCGTTTTGTACTTGCCACATGTAGGATTTTTGTTCTGCTCTTGTACGTTTTTGTTTTTCCTTGAATATATCTACATAATATGTTTTTCTAATCAGAATAATTAATTCTATCATAATATTTTAAAAAAAATTCAAAAAATTTTAAATTTATAACCGTTACAACCGTTACACATGAACTTGTGTGTTTTTTTGCATGTACGTGATATTATACTTTTTTTCTTGTTGTTTCAAACTTTTATATCATTTTTGATATTAAAATTAATGTAATTTATTATTCTACTTGATTTAAATTTAAATTTAATTTTAAATTTGAATAAATTTTTTAAATTATAGCGACTTTAATAATATTAACGACGAATATTTCTACGATACTGTCGCTGCCTGCCCCTTTGAGCTCGACGTTGAGGCGGCAGCGGCCGAGGTGCAACTACAATAACAGGTGCAACATGCATACATACATACATACATACATACATACATACATACATGCATGCATGCATGCATGCATGCATACATACATGCATACATGCTTGCATACATACATACATACATGCGTACGTACAAACATGCGAACGTACATACATACATACATACATACATGCATGCATGCATCCATGCATGCATGCATGCATACATACATACATACATACATACAATATTACATACATACATACATAGCATAGCATAGCATAGCATAGCATAGCTGCATAGCATAGCATGCATAGCATAGCATGCATAGCATAGCATGCATGCTATGCATGCATACATACATACATACATACATACATACGTACATACGTACATCCATACATGTAAGATCTTATACATGCATACATTACATAAAATAACACAATTATTATTATTATTATTATTATTATTATTATTATTATTATTATTATTATTAAATGGAGGCACATGTCCAGGATCTGGATCTGATGCTATAGTCTGAGGAAGCCTATTATTATTATTATTATTATTATTATTATTATTATTATTATTATTATTATTATTATTATTATTATTATTATTATTATTATTATTATTATTATTAATGGACACCGTGATAGCCCAGTGGTCAAGTTCTACCATCTGGGCCCTGTCGCCAGTTCGATTCCCGTCGGTGCCACCAGTATTTTCATTGAACATACCGCTCCGTCTGGACCAGTATTTTCATTGAACATACCGGCCCGTCTGGAAGTGTTGGAACTGCCCTTGCGGGGGTGTCATTAGAGCTTATCGTCAATTCTTCGTACTCCCCTCACGGGTGAGACGATGGAGGCGCATGTGCAGAAATGCATCAGCCATTGACAGAGAAGCACTATTATCATTATTATCATTATTATTATTATTGGACACCGTGATAGCCCAGTGGTCAAATTCGATTCCCGTCGGTGCCACCAGTATTTTCATTGAACGTAACGATCCGTCTGGACCAGTATTTTCATTGAACATACCGGCCCGTCTGGAAGTGTTGGAACTGCCCTTGCGGGGGTGTCATTAGAGCTTATCGTCAATTCTTCGTACTCCCCTCACGGGTGAGACGATGGAGGCGCATGTGCAGAAATGCATCAGCCATTGACAGAGAAGCACTATTATTATTATTGTTATCATTAGTAAATCTGCCTTGGAGTGTTGACTGTGACATATTTGAGGGAAATCCCGATGAAAAAACCTAGTCACACTTGCTAAACAGAGTTCCAGCCCAATGGCCTCAAGGCGTTAAACTGTGACGCCAACTCATAACCCTTTGGTGGTAGATGCTGGGGAGGAGGGTCGTTGCGCGCGTAAAAGATCTTAAACTCCGCATATGCTGGTTGATAGCCCAGGACCCAGCAGACACCAGATTGTTATGGGTGGGGTTTCGAGGCAGCTCTAGCAACCGCGCTTGGTGTATGCATTTGCACATTCGGTGACGTCTTGCAAGAGGTTGCTGGGACTGCGGAATAACCTCGGCTTAGTGCAGTCTTGCCCTCAGGAGCTCCATCGGTGGCCCCGATCATCAGGCGAGAGACTGACACGGGGGGGTGGAGGACCTCGAACATGGGTATTGGAGGCTTATGTCCGTTGAGGATATGCCATTAGCTGCATCAGTACGCCTCAGATATATTATTATTATTATTATTATTATTATTATTATTATTATTATTATTATTATTATTATTATTATTATTATTATTATTATTATTATTATTATTATTTATGGACACCGTGATAGCCCAGTGGTCAAGTTCTACCATCTGGGCCCTGTCGCCAGTTCGATTCCCGTCGGTGCCACCAGTATTTTCATTGAACGTAACGATCCGTCTGGACCAGTATTTTCATTGAACATACCGGCCCGTCTGGAAGTGTTGGAACTGCCCTTGCGGGGGTGTCATTAGAGCTTATCGTCAATTCTTCGTACTCCCCTCACGGGTGAGACGATGGAGGCGCATGTGCAGAAATGCATCAGCCATTGACAGAGAAGCACTATTATTAGTATGATTATTATTATTATTATTATTATTATTATTATTATTATTATTATTATTATTATTATTATTATTATTATTATTATTATTATTATTATTATTATTATTATTATTATTATTATTATTATTATGGGGACCGTGATAGCCCAGTGGTCAAGTTCTACCATCTGGGCCCTGTCGCCAGTTCGATTCCCGTCGGTGCCACCAGTATTTTCATTGAACATACCGGTCCGTCTGGAAGTGTTGGAACTGCCCTTGCGGGGGTGTCATTAGAGCCTATCGTCAATTCTTCGTACTCCCCTCACGGGTGAGACGATGGAGGCGCATGTGCAGATTTGCATCAGCCATTGACAGAGAAGCACTATTATTATTATTATTATTATTATTATTATTATTATTATTATTATTATTATTATTATTATTATTATTATTATTATTATTATTATTATTATTATTATTATTATTATTATTATTATTATTATTATTATATGGAGGGGTGCACAGTATGGCACCCCACGGGAAGAGGAGGTGGTTGGGCTTCTTCCCACTGGTTCCGAGGCTATGTTGTTGTGTTGTTTTATAAGACATACACCCACTGATAAGCTTGCGAGCTATTTCCGGAAGTATGAAGTCAAAGTATCGCGACACGTAGTCGTCATAAACCTTGCTCATGGTGATATAAATAAGGTACATCGTCCCATTCTTGATCCGCCTGTCACCACTTGGGTGCTTCTCGGCCAAGTAATACTCTATCCCAGCTGTGTCCATCCCAAGTAATTCCGGAGTAGGATCGAAGCGGATTGGAGTGTTATCAAAGGATGAACCTTCAAACGCAGACAGTGACTGCAGATTTGGTACGTTCAGCAAGGCTGCCGACCGCGAATTAAGCTCAAATAATTCCTGGACTTCCCCAAGCATGGCGGTGACGTGTGGGGGAACAGATGACGGTGTGAGTTCGCTCAAGTCTTGTGTTGCCTGCCTGATGCGGGTAGTAGTGGCAGCGAAACCCCATTTGGCAAGTTCCACAATGTAACTGTCTTCAGAATACAGCCTGCCTGATTCAAAACCCAAGATGTCCATGACTTTGTTGGCCGCTACAGCGCGATCATCAATTGGAGGCGGCTGCCTCAGCTGCCCTCTCTCACGAACCACGAAACTGACTTCCAAGCTTTCCTCTGCGTTCCCCTGAATGCCTGATAGTGCTAGACAGTGTACTCTGGTGTGGGGCAGTGCCGGGAGGGCTGTTGGGGCTGCAGGGGCACAGGACCAACCACGGAGGAAAGGGTGGTAGAGACGTTGGACAACGTCGGAGCAGCCACAGAGTCCAAGCGATGTTCCACAGCCAAAGTTGCAGAGGGGAGGACAATTCCTAGCCTGCGCGCCATCTGTGCACAAGGCAAAGTGAAAAAAAGCAAGAAATGAAGAAAGAAGAGACCTCTTGCTTTGCTGCAGCAAACTTTGCCTCTTGCTTTGCCTCTCGCCCCTTCTCTTTTTCATTGCGGTGGCCTGTGTGCAAACCTAGCAGCACAAAAAATAAAAAAAGATGCAGAGGTTTGGAAAAGAGTTGGGCAATCGGTATCACGTTTCAGCAGGAGCGAGGATGCATCCTTACCTTCAGACGAAGCGATGCCAGCAAAGCGGATCGTTTTGAGGAGCGTTTTGAGGATTTTTTGAACACCCCCAAATTGATCCAAAAATCAATCCGCATGCGATTCCGGCCGTGCAAATTGCACTGTCCGGCCTTTCATATCACCGTAAAATCTGGTCAAAATCGAAAGTGTGCCGGGACGGCTACCTAATTTGAAAAACGGATAGAAAACGGGAGCAAAAAGTCTTCAAAAAGTCTTCAAAATGTGTTGGGTCATGGGAACGTGCTCAGAAATCAACTCAAGAGATACTTGAGAAGTGACTCGAGAGGAGCACTCTGGTCTGGTGTGTTCTTGTCGCTCCCATGTAACTCCCACATTGTGTCAATTCATAATCGATATCACTATCGTGAGTACACATAGCATCGTGTTGTATTTGTGTTCAGCTTGTTACAGTCGATGCCTCCACGACCCCCTCGAAGAGCTGCGTTAGCGGCTACTGTTGCCATGGTTCAACAGGCCCAAGAGGCAACGCAAGACGACGAGGCCCAGGAGGCTACTCAAGCTTCTTCAGACCAAGTTGCAGCAAGCTCATCTTCGTCTTCGTCTTCGTCTTCGTCTTCGTCTTCGTCTTCGTCTTCGTCTTCGTCTTCTACTGCGGAGGAAGTCAAGGCTGCAGCTCAAGTGGAGACGGGAGCTGCGTCAACGGAGCTCCACTTCCAAGTGTTTGCTCCTTTTCTACCTCAGTCTCAACACTTCACCACACCGGGATTCACTAGTTCTTCCCCTCCCGACAGTGCTCAACGCAAGATCGCTTCCTACTTACTGGGGCCTGCGTCGTCGTCACTGTTGAAGTACACCCCCCTCGCCTCCTTTGGACAAAAGAGACAATACATGGTACACATACAAACATGCACACATATACATACATACATACATACATACATACAATATTACATACATACATACATACATACATACATACATACACATACATACATACACATATAAACATACATATACATACATATACATACACATACATAGACATACATATACATATATATACATACATACAGATACATACAGATACATACAGATACATACAGATACATACAGATACATACAGATACATACAGATACATACATACATACATACATGCATACATACATATCGATATTTTTCGGCGCCAGGTTTTTTTTTTGACCCTTTTTTGCCCCCCCCCCCCCCCCGTTCTCTTGCTCTCTCTTTCTCTTCTCAACATGCATGCATATACATACACATACATACACATACATACATACATACATACATATACATACATATACATACACATACATACACATACACATACATACATACATACATACATACACACGTAATTTGCATACGTACATACAAGAGTTAAATCATGCAACTATTATTATTTATTTTGACACATACATACATACATACATACATACATGCTTGCAGGTGGATTTCGCTTACTCTGAACGTTGGCAAGACTTCGTATGCAGCACCAGTCGCAAGATCGTCTTGAAAAAGGACAATTCTACTCTCGTACATGGGAACGCTGACTCACTACCACGAACGATGTCCCTAACGGAAGTTGAGGTGGGAGGAGTGCCCTGCAAGCCTGGCAAGTGGGCGTATTTTACTTCTGCGGCTGGGAAGGACAACTTGCAGAGAAAGGACACCCATCTTCGCTTGGGCAAAATCAAGCATCTTTTGGACACGGAGACTGCATCGAAGTCCTATTTTAATTTTGCTTATTCCTATTATTCTTCTACCACAGAAGAAGTGGAGGTGTCATTGGCTCGCCCCGAGTATTTTTTCATCTTTCTCCCGCCTGAGTTTGAAGCGAACATCGAGAGCAAGCATCTCAACCCACTTGGTATGTACCTATTTTCTTTCTTTGTCAGATTCTGAGATGTGTCGCTTCATTCACGATGTTGTGCATGTTGTGTTTCGAGGCGAGCTGAAGGGTGACTTTGACGACAGCTGCCCCAAGACCGGATGTAAGTTCGTTGATCGTATAACAAGGTATTGCCAGCGTTCGCACCAGCAGACCAATGTATTCCCGGCGACGTCCTCCCCTTCTTCAACTTTGCAGACTTCGACTTCGTCCAGTTCGACTTCGTCAGTTTCCTCTGGTGTCAGTAGTCTACCTGAAAACTCTGGTCCATCCCCTGCAATTAATCAGCTGCAGCAGAACCTTGCAGAAAGGGCTCGTAGTACGCATGAAATTGCGGGCTTGAAGGACCAGCTGTCATTAATGGAGCAAAAGTATGATACCGAAAGGTCACTTTGCGCAGCTGCTTGCGTGGACAAGCAACGCAGTATTGAGACGAAGGCAAAGCAAGAGCTTACGGATTTGAAAACCAAGCACGCTGCTGAAGTCGCGTCTATGGACCAACAGATTAAGAATTCGAAGAAGGATGTTGATTGACTGACTGTGTCTTCGGCGTCCCAAAACGACGATTTGCTCGCAACGCAGGACAACCTTTCGTCAGCCTTGGAGGATATCAAGGCACTGAAGAAGGTAATTTTGAGTTTGCTTTGAAATATTATCTAGTTTTTATATACGCAGACTATAGCAAACAGGGAGAGGCTGCTCAGGGAATATAGAAAGAAAATTACTGAAGCTAAAAAAACCGGCTCACAGGTCATCTATATGTTTTGCCTTGCTTCTGAGATTGATTTATTGTTTCTTGTTTAGGCGGCGCATGAAGTCACAGAGTAGCGAGATAAGCTTCTCGTAGAAATAGAGGACGCAAAGGCACAGGATTCCAATTTCAAAGAGCGAGGCGATAGATTGGCGAAGGAACTCGCCGCAGCCAAGCGAGCCACGAAGAAGCTTCAGCTGAAGCTCGATGATGCAGCATCGTCAAGTACCTTCCTCTTTCTCTTTCTCTCTCTCTGACTTCCTCACACAATGATTTTTTTTTTATTTTTTTTTTA
The DNA here is from genome assembly GCA_019918135.1 of Paulinella micropora. NCBI lineage: Eukaryota > Cercozoa > Imbricatea > Euglyphida > Paulinellidae > Paulinella > Paulinella micropora. Next base: position 106,858 of record WBZZ01001001.1, on the reverse strand, counting down.
ATGAGGCTGCAAAGGAAAAAGGAGCAGATCAGATAGCGAAGCGCAATCGGAAGAGTCAGTTGATCAGGAGGAGACAGGTGGCGAGGAGTCATGCGATTCCAGCGACGTCGATGACAAGTTTCAGTTGCCTCCGTCACGCCGTCACGGTGGCAGTGGGAAGAAGGAAAAGCGAGATCGCGAAAAGGGTGGCTCGAGCTCCAAGAAAAAGAGCTCAAAGCGTCACAAGAAGCGTCGCAGTGGCAAGTCTGCCTAGGCCTGATACAAATTTTCAAATAGCTTTTTAAGGACAGGGGTTTACCGGGCCACGAGTGACAGTGCTCGCCCCTTTGCAAAATGTTAATTTTCGATGCATTTAGTAGTGACTATTATTAATAAAATTACTAACACTAATTCTATACTGTACGTGATATGTTTAATCATGCCGGCACACAAACTTGAATTTTCATTATTATTTTACAAACACTTTTAATAAAATACTTGCCACTGTATGGACGAGAGGCATATCAATACAAGTCTAAATTTCAATAATATTTATGGAAATCGGTATAAAATGAATTGCAACTGAAATACTTTTTAATAGATTAATATATATAAAAAAAAGAAATAATCAATTTGACTATTGTATTATGATAAGCGGTGTTATCATGACACAGTCACAAGTCATATATTCAAAACGTAACGGTTACCATTCAAAATTCAATTTTGAATATTTTGAAATATAATTAATATTATTTATGATTAGAAATATGATTTACATTATTTTGGTGTGAAAACCACGACAGAAACAGTCTGGAATAGAGTCACGGATTGAAGCGGAGTGGTTTTGGAATTAGCATAGAAACTAGCTGTTACACCAATAGTAACTTTGAAATTTGAATGTTTTTTTTACTCTAAATATTAAAATATTGTTTCCACATGATGAGCAATCGATTTTAAGTATTAATATTATATTTGAGAATTCAAAAAATTTCAGCAAGATTTCTTGAAGGACATCTTGCATTATATCCTGTCTTATGTCCGGCCTAGTATGTAATCGGGCTGTTCCCTTGGCGCCCTTTTCTCAATAAAGTTTCTGCTGTAGGACACAGCTAGTATACGGCAGATTATTAAGTTAGTCTCACAATACCGGGTATTATCGGGTTTATGATCCAATTGCACGGGTAATACACGGTAATGTCCGGAATGTTATGTTCGATGTCTGGAAACTGGGAAAACGAGAGGCATCCGAGAGCCTCGAAGGAACAGCAGGCGGGAAAACGTTTTCGGTCGGGTGGGAATCGGCCACACCTCCTGCTGTTCCACCCAATTCCGAGAAGAAAGTTAGTTTTAGAGTGTCAGAAACTACACATAATGAAGATACTCGAAAAGCCCCCACTGTTCCTTTAGCACCCCGGATAGAACTGAATAGCGAAAATGACTCGGAAATCTCTGGGAGCGACAGTGATGGAGAAAACGTCGCTCCCCCGCGTCATGATTTCAGTAACCTTCCCCCGCTCATTCCTGCTACACCCTCTTCCAAGAGTGTAGGGAGTATAGGTCAGGGGGAGAGTGCTAGGGTAGTAGGAAAGAGGGGGAGGAAATCCAAACTTAAACTCGTATTGTCCGGGAAGGTTAATTTCAGATTCCAGCACGGGAGTTCGATGAAGAATGGGCTAAAACCACCTATGAGGATAAGTGGAATACCACCATGCGAAAGGGAGTTACCCTAGAACCGTCTGCCCCCGTAGTCAGGAAAAGCAAACGATTCCCTGCCCATAACGTTAAGTTTGACGACGGAGTGACGGAGAAAATAATAGACTCTGAGATATTGAAGTATGAGGTTTCAGGGGGAGTAGCGATACCCCCAGCCCTTGTATCAGATTCTCAGCAGGCTATTATGGAACCGGCACGCCCAAACCCTAATGTCACGAGTGAAGTCTGTCATGCCGAGGGGGAGAGAGTTAAGATAGCTACTGAAAAGGACAAGCATCCTTCGGGCTGGAAATCTCACGAACAAGGAAACATTTCCCTTGAGAACGTCATCCCCGGGAAAACCAGAAGTAAACATATCTCGGTCTGCGCTAGAGAAGAGAGGATGCATTATTGCCTGGTAACGGAACAAGTCCCGGAGTTCCCCGTGGTACAAAAACCGAAAGATAGAAGGCAGGCGAGGGAGACAGAAGTCAAGCAGCAAGAGGAGCTGAAAGCATTTGAATGGAAGAAAGAGAGTGAAGCGATAAGATCAGGCACTCCTATCATCCCCCTGAAATGGATAGACACGGTCAAACAGCAAGGTACGACCGATGAATACCACAAAGCTAGGATCACTTTGAGAAGAGATCTCCTGAAAGCGGGGTTACAGTACGACTCTAAACGTACATATTCCCCCACCGCACATCATCGCACTATCCTCCTCATCATTGCCTATGCTGCCTGCTTTGGAATTGATCTTTGGCTCATTGACTTTACCACAGCTTATTTGCACGCTAAGATGCCTTACGATATCTATGTCAAACCACCCCCGGGTTTCGAAATGGAAGGCTTTCTATGGCTCCTTAAAAAAGCCCTATACGGCCACCCGGAAGCTGGAAGATTATGGTACGACCTGATGCCGAAAGAGATGGTAGAAAAACAGGCTTTCATCACCTTCTCTTTAGATAGAGCTTCATTCATTAAGCACGGGAGTAACCCCTTAACCACCCAGCTCCTCTCCTTTCACGTTGACGATGGGCTTCATGCGGCAACGGAAGCTAGTAGTAGGGTTGGTAGATAGCTTCAAGAAGCACGGGTTCAGATGTAAAAACTTGGGGAAGGCGACGGAGTTCAAAAACATACAGATAGTACAGTCTGAAAAAGGGATTTTATTGCATTAACGGAAATATGAGCTTCTCATCCTAGGTGAGTTAGATTATATGAAGGAGGTACCTGCCAAAACCCCTGAAAGTAGAACATCGCTTCTTCAAGTACGATATTAGGTGTCTGATCGGCATGCTCATATTCTTAGCTGTTCATACCCGCCCCTGCTCATATGTCCACTAAGCATAGCTGCAAAGCACCAAGTACTATCCCCAGATATATCTTATGCCCTGGTCCATAGGATGTTCCTGTGGTTGCTGACCCCTAGAGCTCTGTTTTGCAAACGGGGCGATGAGCGGTTAGTTAAGATGCTGTCCGAAGGGTTTCGCATTCCTAGGCTCCCCAAATCATGGAGACCAGCTAGCGGTCCATCTGCCGCAGAAAAGGCATTAGGCCTTTACGCGTGCAAGGCTATGGACATCAACGAGTTCTGTGTCCCCGTGATAGCTAGTATAGAGAAGCTGGTCAACGAGCACCTACTTGTCGGATACGTTGACTCAGATTTCGCAGGGGAGAAAGCCACGCAAAAATCCCGTTCCGGATATATCTTCCTCTTCAATGGAGCACCCATTGCTTGGTTGTCCAAACTCCAGACCGTCATAGCTCAATCAACTCTCGAGTCAGAGACCGTATCGGCCAACGAAGCGGTCAGGGAGCTACTTGCCCTGAGACAGGCCCTCCGTGATATCGGATTGCCCCCAAAAGGTTTTACCCCCTTATTCGAAGATAATCAGGGGACCATCATCCTATTGGAAAGAGGATTGGGAATCACGGACCAAACATATCGACGTAAGATACCACTTACTCGAAAAGTTGGTCAAAAGGGGAGTTGTAAAGTTATTCCGGGTACCAACGGAGGATAATATCGCAGATCTATTTACCAAGATAAATTTCACGTACGAGAAATTCAATTACTTGGCGGATCAAATCTCGGTGAAGTTGGTGAAGGAATTTCTTGCTAAGTTCGGAAAGGATTTCAAGCTATGAGCACCGGATATATATCGTGGTGTAAAGTATATTATATCATTTGCGCTTTATATTAAGTTTTGTAATTTTCCGCATACTTTATATTAAGGGGGGTGATTTAGGTGAATTGGCGACGCCGGACAATGCGTTTCGCGCGAGGCTTTGTAGACGCGCATAAGTCGGGACTTTCACCTACGCTCCCCTCCTCTCCGTCATTTACTAATAGCAATAGAAATGCTTTCGATCGGATCAGGGGGAGGAGAAGATTGTTCGGATTTCATCGATGGATCGGTGTCGCGATTCCAGAGGCGATCTGACGGCCGTATGCTAAGTACGTTCGTGTTCCCGGGCTGGCGCGAAGCCCCGGAACCTGAACTGCGCTTCACGAGTAATTATCTTCGACCGTTAGTACAGGACTTACGTAATATTTATACTCACGATTATATATATATTTATTTTAAGAGGCCAAATTGGAAATCTGGTTGTGGTTGGGTCGAAGGGTGATTCATCGCTCCTCGTGAGTCGACAGACCTGGGGCCCTCCCTTCAGAGAGTACAGACCCGCCAATAATGTTTTTAGATTTTAACCCCCCTTACGGGAAGCGCTTGAAAATTTTATTTTTGCATTTCTTTCATAGTTATGATAGTTATAGATTATGCAAATGTATTATCATAAGAATATACATATTTATGTTATCACTTCTTTGGAGGTCAGTACTACATTTATGTACTTTCGTATGATCTATATATATGTCTATTACACGTCACTTTTACTCATACGCGAGGTAGGGAGAGTAGGGAAATAATCCTCTTCTCGTTGGTAGGCCCGACTATACCACAGGCCCGCTGCCTTGTATGTATTCTAATTGATGCATACTCGCTGTGGATAGAAGGGTAGCCAACCCCGACATTACTTCTCGGAGAGAGTGAGGGTAAGAGTATGTGTTTTGAGTTTGTGTTTTCTCATGTTTCACAAAATAGTAATAGATGGCGTAACATTTATAGGACCGGCAGTAACTTACATGTTAATTTACTTTGTTACAGGGGGAGTGTTGGAACTATAATCTTAATTAATAGTTGAGGACCCGGCCGTATCAATGATAGTAACGGTGTCGGTAGAACCATTACTTACGATCCGCCGCCAGTCAAGTTACCCGGCGCGTCCTGTTCGCGCCTTTTCTTATTAAAGCTGTAATACTGCTCTTGTTGTAGTGTAGCTATCATAGGTCATTATATTAATAATAGTGGTCTAACAAGGGTAACGGACGTAACGGTCTGTCGGCCGGCCCGCACAATACATAGTGGCATTGAGTGTCGTCCGGCTTGTCGTTACTTGACTTTTATGCTTGGTCTGCCCCTCTACTGTTGAGTGACGACTAAGTGTCAGAGTAGCTGTTGAGGTTACATCTGGAGTCACTAACAAAAAAAATTGAACGGGGTTTGCTTTTGCTTTTCGTGAGCTTCACAAAAAGCCAAAGTTCTCACGTTTTTCTCGCTTTGATTTTCTTGGGGTTTTTGACACCTTGAAAATCCGAACAGAAAAGGGTGTTGACCTTTTTCAAGTTTTGTTTGAGTTAGTTGGACTCTCCCTTAGGGGGAGAGGGATAGAAACAGATTCTGTCTGAGGAAATAGGAGTGCACACGTCTGGTTTTGACTTGAACAGGTAGCAAAGGGACACAGGCATATCACATAAGCTGTTGGGGAGCAGTGTTGTGTGTGTGTGTGTTGTGTGCCTTCTGTTTTTCATCTACTCTCTCTGTTTTTCTCTCAATCTTACATGCTATCATTGCAGAGGAGAAGGAGGATGCTAGGAAGTCCGTATGCTACACCGTTGGGTGGTAGTGTCGGAGGCTTGAGGATGCCTCCGTCGGTTGGTCTACGCAGGATGGGGCTGACATCAGCCTTGGGAACGAGTTTTTGTCTTCAGGAGGGGTTACTGCTATGCTTGTTGGAACACCTGCTCGTCTCATGGACGATTTACAGGCGATTTGGCAAGCTCGTCTGACTGGGGACAGTTGGGCTGATCAGCTTCCGTCGATAAAGGCAGCTCAGATTGTCAAGACAGTCGTCGATGCGTTGGGAACTGGACAAGGAGTTAATCGAGATGTGTGGTCTACAATTGTAGTGGGACAGACTACAGTGTCTAACGTCTTGGTGGCAGCTGAGATGGTTGTTCAAATCTCAGCAGCTGTGGGGATGGGAACTCCATACTGGACGCCTGAGAAGTTTGCAGCGTCCAGACTGATGGCTTCTACCGACAGGCTGGTGGATTTCAATTTTACAGCGGGCAGATTGGTCCAAACGGAGGTATGGAATGTTGTTGCCTTGAGTATGGGATTATTCAAGGATTTCTACAAGCAACATGGGCAACCTCTGTATGACTTGATTGGTTGAAGCTTGGGAGGTCTTAGAGGAAGGACATCCCAAGTGGGAGGAAGTGCAAACTTTCGCTCTTTTTCATGGTCGAGCGTGGGAGGCAGTGTCATCCACTGTGTACGCAATGGGAAATCTCATTTTTCGTCCTACGGGCGTATCGTTGAATGTCGCCTCGATGGACGACGTTCTCACCAAACTCTTCGACCCAATGGATCAGCTTTGGAACACAAGGGATGGAAGTGGGAATCTTCCCAGTTGGGCTTCCGTGACGGCCTGTCAGAAGCTCGATACAGTGGAGCAACTGCTGGTGGCAGATTCGATTGCTTTCATTGCTAGGGCTTTTGCTCATTTTGCTATTGCTTGGAATCAGCAAGATGCTCGCAGAAAGCAGGAGGTCTCCTCTTGGACTCGTAAGATCGAGAGGAATGAGGAGGAACGACGTCGTACGGTGGAACGACATCAGAAAGACTTGGACCGTCTTCTGGGCGATCAAAAGGCTTTCTCCATTGATGTCAACAAGACATCGGACACGAAACATGTTGCTGATATTCATGCTTGGCTGGCAGAAGTGCGTCGAGTCTGTCGCTCGGCAGGGATTGCACTGCCCGAGGACTGGGTTGCCATCGTGGCGAACAGGTTTTTTCGTTTTCAATCGGCTGTTGACAACGAATGGATCTCGAAGAGTGAGGAATGAAGCACTCACTGGGAACAGCTCAAGCTTTTGAGCGGATGCCATGTGTGTGAAGAGCATTGGTCTCAGGAGCAAGAAGAATTTCCATTCTTTTTCGTCGAAGAATCAGGTGGATCAGCTTAAGAATGAAGCCAAGTGGACGCTGGCAAAGAAGCCAGTGTTGCACTATGCATTTCAGCGAGTGATGGACATGGCCATCATACTTTCAAGGGCTGAGGCCTTTAAGGCGGTAGCTGAGGTTCTCTTCGACAAAGAGAATGCTACTTTCGCTAAGTTAGTCAAGGAGCTCCAAGGGAATACGGAGCTGTGGGCGTCCATGAAGGTGGACAATGTAGACGCCAGCCCGGAGATATGGAATGTCGAGGACGACATGGTTGGTCGAGCAATGCGTTGCGTGCAGAAGACCTCTCCCCCTCAAGGAAATCTACAAATTCTGCTGAGTAAAGATCAAGGGGGGCCCTTGGAGCCTAACGATGACGAAGCTTACTGGGGTCAGGGATTCCAGCGAAGGGGCCATCATTATTACGGTGATGGTGGTCATCGTGGCCCGGGGATGGGTCGAGGCGAAAGGCCTGCCTTCAACAAAAAAGCTGGGCGAGCCCTTTGTATGAAGAGGGCTGCGTCTTTATGGCTCAGGACGGGAGCTATGTGCAAGGCTGCATGTGAGAAGTGGCATGCGGATCATTGCGATAACTCTGTTCAGAAGGAGGTTTTGGAAAGGGTACGCCATGATTGGCCTGTGGGTCCTTTCCGAAAGCTGCTTGATACAGGCAAGTACCGGGAAGAGCTCGGCAACCTTCTTAAACGTGATAAGAAGGCGTATGAGTCAAAGGATGGATCGATCCTGGGGATAAACCTTACATGAGGGGTGATTGGGAAAAGTACAACGTATGGAACCCACTCAATTCGTATGAGGGGGACGCACCGGTATCGTCTGGAAGGGATGACCCTCAGAAATGGGGTTCCAACTTTGATGATCCCTCTTGGGCGTACAAGGGGCCAGCGTCGAGCTCTGATGGGCGTCGAGAGCGAGCAAGGTCGATGGATCGGCACAGCCGTTCGCGATCGCGGGGTCGTCGAAGCGAAGGTGCCGTAACGATCAAGGAACGGGAGGGCAATCTCGCTAAGATAGGGATCGGGGAGGCTACGACCGAGAGCGGGGCTCGAGGGAGCGTGCACGGTCACCGCCGCGAGATCGTGATCGATCAAGGTCCAGGGAGCGTCCGGGCTCAAATCGGTACCAACATGATGGTACTGGTATGGGGAATACCCCTTATGCTGGTGCAAATGCTTACGGGGGGGGCCCGGGAAGCTTTCCCCCAATGCAATTGCAGTCGGCGGCGGGAGCCACTGGTGTTTATTACACCCATCAGCTGCCGATGTAACGGTTGCCGGCGGGATACGGGCAGGCGGTACAGCAGTACTATGCCCCACCGCCACAGCAGCAAGAGCCTTCGTATGTCCCACCACCATATATTCCGCCTCCAGCTTTTCAACCTGCGGGAGGTATGGGGGGGGAATCAAGGATCGCCGGGAATGCAGTCGCAGTCGAAACACCAGGCGCAGAGTATGGCGTTTGGAATAACGCCATTGGACACTCTGATGGGTGTGCAGGGCAAGGCTCAGGAAACGCGGGCTCGGGAGCAGCCAACGCGGGAGCAGCAACAAGTATCTGACTCGGGGGTCAGGACAAAAGATAAGTCGGGTGAGTTGCCTGTCGGCCACGGAGGCGACGAGGTTGCTCATGACTTGTCATGTGATGATAGGACTCGCGCAAGGACGCGGCGGGTTGAGGAACCGACACTAAGTTTGGCCTCGGAGGTCCAGGGTAGACAGGATACGAAGGTTGAGGACCTTGATAGTCACAGGGACACGTTGAGTCCAGTGATGAGTAGAGGTACGGACCTTGATAGTGTTCTCGCGGAAGACGCGCTTAAGGATAAATATTTTGGTGGTCACGAAGCACTTTCGGCGGAAGGGTGTGGCCCGGGGAAAGCTGAATTGCCTTTGCTTTTCACTAAAATTTTTATTGAAGATGTACAGGAGGAATACATTGTCGGAAATGATACAATGGCATCTCTGAATGTGCTTGGCAAAGAGTTCATTGAACTGTGGGGCGGAGAGCCATGGTTCAAGCACGGGTTTAGGCCGTGTCGTGGACGGGTAAAGGGAGTGGGTGGTATGACGCTGATATCCGGATCGGTCATGCTTACCTTCCTTTGAAGGACGGACAGTCTTTCTCCCATAGGTTTTGGGTCGTCCCAGCCTTTGCTGGTGGTCTCCTGTTGGGGCTGAGGAGCCTGAGGCGGATGCACGCTCGGATCTATACGGATCTGAACGTGGTGCAGTACGGTAGATCCAAGGTGGCTCCACGGTACGAGGTAGTACCGTAGGAGCCTTTACGGCGAGGAAGCCGGTGTGCTGGAGCCACATTGGGAATGTGAGTGTCACGTCAGTCGTGCGCGCCGACTGGGAGAGGACAAAGGTGGTGTCCGTGGAGGGCATGGAGTCCACGGTCACATTCCACATTCAAGAGCCTGTCACAGCCTCGTTCTTCCATGTATGCACGATAGAGTCGGGGGACTCTGATGACTTGAGGGTGGTCGGTGACAGTTCTGACGACACAAGTCGCGAGACGGAATATGTCCTTGCCACAACCTCTGGCTCAGGGCCTATACGAACCCACACGATAGTAGGATCGTGAATGTGGTGTGTAGGGATTCCGCAGAGGATGAGGCGGTATTGACCGCGATAGAGGCAAGATTGGAACACCTCTACGCAGCAAGGGAGGAATTGTTGCGGGGTAAGATCGCGGGCATGGAAGATGCTGGTGATCAACACGTCTACATCGACGTGCATTCTACCACAATGTCACATGTGGTATGGAATGTAACCCAACATAAGCTGCCGGTCAAGCAGCCTTAACCTATTGTGGAAGCCTTCCTGAAGAGCCACTGGGATGATAAACTATTCTTTCCAAAGGGGGTCAAGGCCATTAAGGAGGTTTTGAGGGCCCGGTTGGCCGTGGAAGATTTTACTATAGTTATCCAATATCCTGCCACCACATACACAAGTTGTTGGCCTTGCGGCTGGGAACTAAGGAGAAGGCGTTGGCTTATGGAGCTAAGCTAGCACAGCGAGAAATGGCTGAAGTCCGTACGCAAGCCTTTTCTTGGATCACAGGCATATATCATCGTACTCATGCGATGCAGTATGCGATCATCATAGATCATTTAGCTCAGCTTGCTCAATGGAAGGGCAAGGAGGAGACACGGTACCATGGGACGATGGCGCATGAGGATGAGCGGCCGATACCAATGGAGGATGTGGCACAGTTGTCACGCAAGGCTTCTCCGAAGGAGATCGAAGAAGCAAGGATAGCAGCGGAAAAAGCTATCGCGGAAAAGTACAGTACTTGGGAGGGTACTATGAGAGAACGGGATGCTCTCAAGGGCATTTTGGAAGATAACATGGAGGTGTTCGGGCCTCTTGAGGCTGGGTCTGTTCGAGGGTATGAGGTTAACTTCGGGCGGAAGCCTGGCGAGGACGTGGTGGGTCACAGGAGACCGTCACGCATGAGCTATCATCAAGATCGGATGGCTCGGGAGATTACTCAGGAACTGTTGGAAAAGGATATTATTGAAGCATGCCTATCGGAGGTGTCTTCACCAGTGCGTATGGCGCCCAAACCGGATGGGTCCTTACGTACGTGTATCAACGATTACAGGATAATTAAGATTCTGAAGCAGATCGAAACGCCGGTGTACACCGGTACCGGATCTCAGGAAAGGTATCAATCGGCTTAAACATGCCAAGGTGTATACGACGTTGGATCTTAAGAGTGGTTTTTGGCAGATCCCTCTTAATGAATCATGTCGATACCTTACGGCATTCATGGTCGGAATGACCACATATATGTGGAAAGTGTTGCCGATGGGGCTTAAATGCTCACCGGGACTATTCCAACATGCCATGACCAAAATACTCGGGAAGGAGTATGATGACGAAGGGACGGTAGCCCGTCTTGGAACGACGGAGGAGTATGCGTTCTGTTATATAGATGATATAATCATTTATTCAGAAAGCATGGAAAGACACGTGGAGCACGTGAAGGACGTCTTAAGACGTATCAGTGCATTTGGATTACGGCTTAATGCAAAGAAGTGGCGCCGACTTTGTGCAAAGCAAGATACAGTACTTGGGGTATGAGATCTCCGACGGTCGCTGCGCGATTTCTCAGGAGAAAAGGAATTATGTGGCGTCCATGCCAATGCCACAGACACGAACAGATTTACATTCCTTTATCTCGCTAGCTCAATATTACGGAGGATTTATTCCGGGCTTCGCGGAACGGGCAGCGGTGGTAAGGAAATTTCTGAAGCAGGGGGTTGGAGATAGCCCTTGGCCAGAGTAGGTCAATAGGGTCATGATGGAACTTAAGGATGAGATCTCTAAGGATCCAAGACAAGGAGGACGAGTCCTTATGCTGCCTGATTGGAAGGAGCAGTTTGTGCTGGACACGGATGCGTCAGCATACGCTGTGGGAGCAGTGCTTCAGCAAATGGACAGGTCCATTGGGCAACTGTGGCCCGTGATGTTTATCAGCCGACAGCTGATACCGACTGAAAGGGAATACTGTACTAGGCAGCGTGAGGCGCTTGCTATAGTATGGGCTTTCAAAGGTTACGGGAATACCTTTGGGGTACACCTAATATCTTGGTGAGGACAGATCACCACAACCTACAATGGCTCATGTCAGGAGATCATACGGGTAGGTTGGCAAGGTGGCAACTGGAATTGGCGGAGTATGACTTCACCATCCAGTACATCAAGGGCAAGAGGAATGTTGTCCCTGATATCTGCTCTCGCTATGATGATAAAAGTGGGCAGAAGGAGAAGGCTGTAGATGGCTTACAGCGTCGCAACACAGTTCAGGAGGTGCGAATGGCACAGTTCGAATTTCGCACGCCGGGAGCGGTGTTGGCGATTATGGGACATGGGGTGGACCTCCATGAGTGGGAGGAACAAGGGGCGGAGGATACTAAGTTGCCAGTGGGGCTTTGGTATCACCCGTTCACGCATAACAATCATCATCGCGATGCGCGTAGTGAGGAAGTGGCTGCTGTGGAAGCAGTCGAGGGGGCGGCACAGGAGAAATGTAAGTGTTGTTACTCACAAATGGACAGGGAGGCTTGTGAGGATATCCTATGGGCGGAAGCCAGGGCCGCCGATAGAGATGAGGAGGAGGAAGTGCAGGATGGGCAACACGGTATCCTTAATGAGACCTTATTGCCTAAGGGCTCAATGTGTCTCAATTTGGAGGATGAGGAAAGAGTGAAGGACGAAGATCTCTTTCAATTACCGGAAACACATCCGGACAAGGTTCGATTCCAGTTGGAAACTGACACGGCTGTCAGACTGGCGTCGGTGGAGACTTTTCAAACTTTCACAAAGGAAAGTGCGGAATATAAGGAATTACGGGAACATCTTACAAATCCTCAAGCTAGACCGGAGGATAATGAGATACGGAAGCTTAAACGATGCTTGGTGCTGAAGGATGGGCTCCTTTGGTACATGGGCAAGGATGGAATATATGCTAATGAGGAGGATCGGTGGTTGCTATGGGTTCCGCAAGAACTCCGAACATCGCTATTGATCGCGGCACATCATTGCCCGATGCAGAGCTATCCAGGGGTGGAAAGGATGGCATGGTTTTTACGCAGAAGGTTTTGGTGGGATGACCTGGGGGAAAGGGTTAATGAATTTGTGCCCTCATTGTCAGATGGCAAAGCTTCCATATAAGCCAAATATATGACTCAAGGGTGAGTTTGATATCACCTTGGACATCTTCGATACTTTGCATATCGATCATGTTGGTCCTTTCCCGGAGGCGGGAGCAGGAAAATTCAAATATTTGCTAACGGTGATTGATCGGACATCTAATTACGTTATCACTGTTCCGTTACGGATGTGACCGCGGAGGTTACAGCGGCGGCATTGATTGATCAAGTGTTTGGCCGTATAGGGATTCCGAGAAGGATAATCTCGGATAGAGGTACAAGTTTTGCGAATGAGGTTTCGCAAAGGATTGCCAAGTTCTTTGGGTTTGATTGGCAATATATAACTGCCTTTAATCCAATGGCCAACGGAAAAATTGAGCGGGTGCATAGGACGCTGAAGGCAGCGTTGAAGACCTATTGCAAAAATAGTCAGCTCAATTGGGTAAATGTTGTGCCTAAGTTCACGTTCGCTGTTAACAATTTGGCTTCGGCGTCATTAGGAGGACATGCACGGGGTGTGAGTCCACATCAGGTGGTATACGGGAAAGCGTTGAACACACCAATGGAGCTGTTGTTTCCACCCGACAAGTGGGAACCATGCGAGCTGTTAGGAGTTCGATTACGAGCTATTGCCGAAGCTCGTAGTTTGATTGAGAAGTGTCGGGAGACGCCGAGGGAGATTCAGCGAGAACAGGAGTTGGGCAAGTACTCTCATGCAGAGTACAAGGAAGGTGATACGGTCTTGCTGTATGTTCCGACGGTACCGAAGGGGGTGTCGGTCAAGTTCTACAATAAGTGGCATGGGCCATTTAAGATTGTACGGCAGACAGGTGCATACAATTATAAGATTGCGCCTACGGGTTCAAGAACAAGGGAACAAATAGTTCATGTGAGGCGTTTGGCCAAATTTAGTCCTTATTTGCTAGAGGACGAGAACGAGGAGCAAGCGTTGAGACGCATTGCACCGGCATTCAGACAAACGCCAGCTTTGCTTACGCGTAAGGAGCGCGAGGAGGCGCTGCGAAAGCAGCAAGAGGACATGAAAGTGGAAGCAAAGCATGCGGGTCAGGATGACAGTGCATCATCGGATGCCAAGGATAAAAAGGATGTTATCCTTAGGCAGGCAGAAGCGGTACAGGGCCGTAAGGGTACGGTATGGAAAAAGCCGTGGATATCCGGCGAGGATGTGGCTAAAATCGAATGGCAGGTGGATAAGTTCTACCTCTGTCGACCGCATGAGGATACGGTCATGGACAAAGATTTCGACGGTCACCATTTCTTTTTAATGCAAGTTACATATGTACAGCCCAGAACACGGGTACGAGCTGCGTTGCGGTTGGCACCGACAATGCAGTTTTGGAGAAGCAAAAGTGAGGTTGAGCTCACGCGGGATAGAATCTTTGCACCACTGAGTGTTCCGAGACGGGGAAGGCTTGGAACAGTGGGATGCGTCCATTGAGAAGGACGACGAGGATTTCACACCTTGGACGGTACAACTGATGCCGCGAGTGGTTCTGGATGTGCCGTTTGATCTGACGGAGGAACGGAGGATTCCGCTTCGCATATGTGACGAAGTCCAGAGTGCGTGCATATCATTTTTGTTGATAGGTGCACCGAAGTATGATAAGGCACCCGAAATTGCGGCGAAGAAGAGAATGCCAAGGCAGGCACCGCCTGTGGCGGAAGAGCACAAGGGTCGTGGAAGATCGCGAACGCGAGCCAGAACGTGACATTATTTTATAAGAAGTACAACGGAGTCTGATGTTGCTTACGAATCATGAGAAAGAGAGAGAGAGAGAGACAGAGACAGAGACAGAGACAGAGACAGAGAGAGAGAGACAGGTATGTATGTAAGTATATAATGTATGTATGTCTGTCTGTCATGTGTGTAGGCCAGTGTTTTTTTTCATGAATGTGAATCCTGGAAATGAAAGTTTCAGCAGTGTTGCTTATAATAACTTGTAGGGTAGTGTGTGAATGCTATACTGATTGCTGGAAACATATTTAGGAAGACATGTACTCCATATTTCTTGTGTGGATTTTATGGTGCGTGTATATGTAGGCATGCACGCAGGTAAAAGGTGTGTATGAAAGTGTCTCTTTCTCCTTCTTCCTATCTACCTATCTATCTATCTATCTCAGAGAGAGAGAGAGAGAGAGAGGAAGAGAGAGAGAGAGTATATGAGAGAGAGAGAGAAGAGAAAGAGGGGGAGGGGGAGATGAAATATCGACTAATGTCAGAAAAAAGGAGCTTCTGATTTCGTCAACCAGGAAGTCTGTGGGTAAAGTATTAACCCGATGCCCAGCTAAGCCGTGATGTTTGCACGGAAGGGACTGATACAGGCGATACCAAAGCTCCCCAGTACCAGGCGGGGCCAGGGCTCGTTCCATAAGCGCCCCTTGCAGAACGAGCTCCCACCTTCATTACAGAGGGCCCAGTAAGCAGATGGAGTTTCGAGACTGTTCGACAGTCTAGTATAAACCGACAGAGCACTGTGGGTTTTATTCCGGGCTCAACAAGCGAGAAAGGGCACCCTGAGGGAACAGGATTGTGCTTCCCGTCGCTATTTCGGCATGTGACTTATAGGCGTATGGCTAGGCACACATAAGAGATAGATAGAAATATAGGTAGATAGACAGATAGATAGACAGACAGATAGATAGATAAATAGGTAGAGAGATAGAGAGAGGGAGGGACGGAGAGAGAGAGAGAGAGAGAATGTAAGTATATAATGTATGTATGTATGTATGTCTGTCATGTGTGTAGGTATGTTTTTTTTCATGAATGTGAATCCTGGAAATGAAAGTTTCAGCAGTGTTGCTTATAATAACTTGTAGGGTAGTATGTGAATGCTGTACTGATTGCTGGAAACATATTTAGGAAAACATATACTCCTTATTTCTTGTCAGGTAAGAAAATCAATGGAACAAGCTGACGCCACGAGTAAAGCTGTAGAGGACTTTGCTATGATAAGACGAAAACGTTATATGTGGAATCAGGAGATGAGGTAAGAGATGAGGGTAGTTCGGGAACTAGTTCGAGAACAAGAGAAGGAGGCGAGCAGCCTTGGAGAAAGAGAAACGGGAAAGGGAAAAGGGGTTGGACAAGGGAGAGGACCAGCCTTCCAAGATTGCTAGGAAGGAGGAATGAGTGACGCAGGTGTGTGTGTGTGTGTGCTATCTATCAATCTATCAATCTATCCATCTACCTATATATCAATCTATCTATCTATCTATCTACCTATCTATCTATCTATCTATCTATCTATCTATCTATCTATCTATCTATCTATCTATCTATCTATCTATATCTATCTATCTATCTATCTATCTATCTATCTGTCTATCTGTCTATCTATCTATCTATCTATCTATCTATCTATCTATCTATCTATCTATCTATATATCAATCTATCTATCCATCTACCTATCTATCCATCTATCTACCTATATATCAATCAATCTATCTCTCTATCTATCTATCTATCTATCTATCTATCTATCTATCTATCTATCTATCTATCTATCTATCTATCTATCTATCTATCTATCTACCTATCTATCTATCTATCTATCTATCTATCTATCTATCTATCTATTTATCTATCTATTTATCTATCTATCTATCTATCTATCTATCTATCTATCTATCTATCTATCTATCTATCTATCTATCTATCTATCTATCTATCTATCTATCTATCTATCTATCTATCTATTTATCTATTTATCTATCTATCTATCTACCTGTCTATATATCTATCTGTCTATCTAGTTAGGCATGAGCGACCACGAAGAAGACGGATGTTATATTTATGGAGAAAAAAAGAATGGAGCTTATATATACCATCCTCGCGCACGTTCATATTCCTCTTCTTCTCCTTCTCCTTCTTCTTCTTCTTCGTATTTTTCTTCCTCTTCTTCTTCTCCTTCTTCTTCTCCTTCTTCTTCTTCTTCTTCTTCTTCTTCTTCTTCTTCTTCTTCTTCTTCTTCTTCTTCTTCTTCTTCTTCTTCTTCTTCTTCTTCTTCTTCTTCTTCTTCTTCTTCTTCTTCGTCTTCTTCGTCTTCTGCCCCTCCTTCTACTTCTTCCTCTCCCCCCCCCCCCCCTCCTTCATGTTGTTATTCACCACAGTTTGTACAATTTCTAGCGCACCAGTTGGCTTCATCTCCGCATTTTATTAATTGGGTACGCCAGTACCATCCAGCATGGCTGGAAATTCACCTGAAAGAATGGAATCATGAACAATTATTATCTTCGTTATCATCATCCGCTTCATCATCGTCACTCTATCTCCCCCCCACACCCACTCTTCCTCGTCCTCTTCCTCCTGATATTTTTCATTTGATTTATTCAGGTTCTCCTCCTGCTTCTGCTTTTCTTTATTCAGGTTCTTCATCATCATCATCATCATCATCATCTACTTCTTCTTTCTTCTTCTTCTTCTTCTTCTTCTTCTTCTTCTTCTTCTTCTTCTTCTTCTTCTTCATCTTCTTCTTCCTCATCCTCCTGGACCTCCTCCTCCTCCTCCTCTTCTTCTTCTTCTTCCTCCCCATCCTCCTCCTGCTCCTCTTCTTCTTCGTCTTCTTCCTCCCTATCCTCGTCCTCCCCCTCTTCTTCTTCTTCTTTTTCCTCCCTATCCTCCTCCTCCTTATCTTCTTCCTCCTCCTCCTCCTCATCATCATCATCTTCTTCTTCTTCTTCTTCTTCTTCTTCTTCCTCTTCCTCCCCCTCTTCTTCTTCTTCTTCTTCTTCTTCTTCTTCTTCTTCTTCTTCTTCTTCTTCTTCTTCTTCTTCTTCTTCTTCTTCTTCTTCTTTTCTTCTTCTTCTTCTTCTTCTTCTTCTTCTTCCTCCTCTTCTTCTTCTTGTTCCTCCTCGTCATCTTCTTCTTCTTCTTCTTCTTCTTCTTCTTCTTCTTCTTCTTCTTCTTCTTCTTCTTCTTCTTCTTCTTCTTCTTCTTCCTCTTCTCCTACTGAACTCAGCCCTGAATTCATGGAGTGGTGTGAATAGCAACACCAAAGTAGATCTTCTTCTTCTTCTTCTTCTTCTTCTTCTTCTTCTTCTTCTTCTTCTTCTTCTTCTTCTTCTTCTTCTCATTCCTCCTCCTTCCGTTCTCCTTCTCATAATACTTATTCCTTCTCACGATCCTCTTCTAAACATACACGTTCCTCTTCACATTATCATTATTCCTCCTCCTCACGTTCCTCTTCGCGTCGTACACGATCAGTTTACCGTGCTTCTTCTCCTCCTCCTCGACATCATTATCATCGTTCCTCCTCCCGATCATCCCCCTACTCTTCTTCTCGTCCCTCTCCGTTCTACTCATCGTCACATTCATCACGCTCTAATCATCATGCCTCTAATTTTTCTGATTGTTCCCCTCGTTCCTCCTCCCGATCATCCTCTTCCTTTTCTTCTCGTCCCTCTCCCTACTACTCATCATCACACTCATCACGCTCTAGTCGTAGTGTTTCTAATTTTTCTATTCTCCTCCTCCTCTTAACTTAGTGAATGAAAACGAAGATATGTCTCTTGATGAGCATGCACAGTCTTATGATCATCATTCCACTTCACCTTTTCATCACCTCATCTCTGAAAAAATACGTGTGGATGAATTCATAATTGATCAAAAGTATTTAAATGCTACAGCATCAACAAAAGAATGTCCTGTGTGTTTGCTAAGATTTGCTTTGAATGATTGTGTGTTACTAACGAAATGTTTTCATTGCTTTCATAAAAATTGCTTGAATGAATGGTTCGCTGCAGACACACGAAAAACATGTCCTGTTTGTAACACACTGTGTAAAACATGTTATAGTGATATTACATGATAAACTAACTTCATCTTAATTCGTGGCAAATGATAAACTAATTAATTTAATGAAAAAGACTTTGATATTGATTTTTTAATATATGAAAATATGTTATTAGTAGTGTTGGTAGAAATCGTAATTGTTTTAATTGATCATAGTAAACCGATTGATCTAAATTGAAATTTACTTACACTATTCTGTTTCAGAACTATTAATACAAACTACATAGATTTAATGAAACAATTTTAATATTAAGTTCAAGTTACTATTATACTGAAACATATAGTGTTTTTAGAAATCGTAATTGCTTGAATCGATAAATTATCTTTAAGTTGAAATTTTTGCTTATATTAGTTTGTTTCCGGAATATTAATACAAACTGTAAAGTAATCTAATTAATTGATTAAATATCATTGGCTGTTTAATATTTTTCTAAATTCATTTTTGATTATAATATCTTTTTTCATGCAAATTAATACGAACTTTTGAACTACTAGACTACATCCAAACACTGTTTCCGGAAGATTAATACAACGTAATTCGAACACTTAATAGATTTAATATTATCTACTTCATAACTAATTGCATTCAATTATATTGTTTTTCTTAATTCTGGAACATTAATACAACGTAATCCGAACACTGAATCGATTTAATATTATCTCGACCTAGGGCGGGGCTATGTGAGGGAGGGGTGGGGTTGGTGAGGGGAGTGTGTTTGTGAAGTTGGCAGTGTAGGTTGGAGGCAGGAAGGTGCGGGTTGGGCTGAGGTATGTTGGGAACTAGTGTTTTTCTACCTGTACCGGAGAGGCCACCTCGACCTAAGGCGGGGCTATGTGAGGGAGGGGCGGGGTTGGTGAGGAGAGTGTGTCTGTGAAGCGGGCAGTGTAGGTTGGAGGCAGGAAGGTGCGGGTTGGGCTGAGGTATGGGATAGGTAATACGGGGTATTATGTCTACGTTAGAACACGACACCAGTATGGATTCAGCAGGGCAGGGAGACGGTGGTGGCAAAGGGGAGAAGCAAGGAAAGGAGGATAAAGAAGAGCCAGATCAGTGGCGTAAGGCTTGGGAAGAAGAGAAGGAGGAAGAAGAGAAGGGAATGTGGGCAAAAGGGGAAATAAGGATAGGGAAGGATGTATATAAGCTCGTGGCCGCGGCAACACAGGAATACGAGGCGTTGCGGAAACAGATTGAGGAGTGGACAGAACCAACGTCCACACAAGAAATAAGGAGTATATGTCTTCCTAAATATGTTTCCAGCAATCAGTATAGAATCAACACACTACCCTACAGGTTATTATAAGCGACACTCCTGAAACTTTCATTTCCAGGATTCACACCTGCATGCATGCATACATGTGAGGGAGAGGCAGGGTTGGTGAGGAGAGTGTGTCTGTGAAGCGGGCAGTGTAGGTTGGAGGCTGGAAGGTGGGGGTTGGGCTGGGGTACGTTGGAAACCGGTGTTTTTCTACCTGTACCTGAGAGGCTACCTCGACCTAAGGCGGAGCTGTGTGAGGGAGAGGCAGTGTTGGTGAGGAGAGTGTGTTAGTGAAGCGGGCAGTGTAGGTTGGAGGCGGGAAGGTGGAGGTTGGGCTGGGGTACGTTGGAAACCAGTGTTTTTCTACCTGTACCTGAGAGGCTACCTCAACCTAAGGCGGGGCTGTGTGAGGGAGAGGCAGCGTTGGCGAGGAGAGTGTGTTAGTGAAGCGGGCAGTGTAGGTTGGAGGCTGGAAGGTGGAGGTTGGGCTGGGGTACGTTGGAAACCGGTGTTTTTCTACCTGTACCTGAGAGGCTACCTCGACCTAAGGCGGGGCGGCGCGAGGGAGAGGCAGGGTTGGCGAGGAGAGCGTGTTAGTGAAGCGGGCAGAGAAGGTTGGAGGCTGGAAGGTGGAGGTTGGGCTGCGATATGTTTAACAACAGTGTTATTCTACCTGTACCTGAGAGGCCACCTCGACCTAAGGCTGGATAAATGTGCAGTAATTTCCTTAGGCTCGTTTGGAACAGGGAAATGCCAAAAAGTACGAAATGTTGGTGTTGGTAATTTTTCGACTGCGAACAGGCCCTACTCCACCCAGGTCACCGTGACAGAGCAAGTGTTGGCCGCAAGGGATAAATGGTAAGTAATTACGTTAGGCTTTTGTCCTGAACGAGGAAATGCCAAAATTGTTGATGTTTCCTGTTGTAGCGTAGCTCGTGGGAGTTGGTGTTTGGACGTAATAAGCATGATATTGGTTTTGGAAGTTGCACAGGGGAGCTAAAAGGCAGGGCAGGAGGTACGTGTTATGTTGTAGTGGAAAAATTGACGAGTCAACATGCGGTGGGAATTTTCCAAAACAAAATTTGCATTTCTCCATGGAGGACCCCAAGGTGAAACTGCTCCTAAAAGGATTTGTTTCGAAAGCGCTTATTGGCTTCAAAAACGGCAAAAAAGTGTGCGGGTCCAATTCGGGATTGTTCCTGTTAGGTCGAGGTGGGTCCAATTTGGGACATGGGTCCAATTCGGGACAGTACACTGGTGTGGAATAGGTAGGTGAAAGCTGACTACTCTTTTTCCCCCTCTCCTCCACCTGCTCTAGCAGCCTGTCCCGCAGAACTTTTGGGTTTTGACCAAAGGTCAGCTTTTCCGGATCAGCCAAGTCACGCACTAGACTCTTCGCCTCACCACCGAGCATGTCATAGATGTTGAACACCCTCTCTTTTTGCTTGCTCATCTCAGCAAGTACACTAGCGTCATAGGCCATCACCTGTCGTGTCAGTGCGCCAGCACGATCAGCACCCCCTAGTGGGGTTTTGACTTTAGAGGGGTCCGACTGTCCTCGGGAGGCCCCACTCTTGCTGTCGCCCTCTAAGTCTGAGCCTTTGCCAGTTGAGCCTAGGTTTGTCACTGCTAGCATACCCACTAGAGTAGAGGTCAGAGGTGTGCCGGTCTTCATCTTCCTCCTCCTTTTCTTCTTCAGTCTCAGTGGCTGGTTTATCCTTCGGACTGCTAAATACCGGTTTGTAACACTTGACTGGGGTTTTCTGTCCTCCCTCTACCCCTAACGCCTCCTCAAGGTTTGAAGCATCCGGTTTGGGGTTAGGCATAGGCCACAGGCGAGTAGGACCCTTGGTTTTGTCCTCAAAGTATTCCTTTACTACTTCTTCGTTCAAGTCAGCCCAATCGTTCCACTCCGCTACCTCTTCCCAAGCTAGTATAAAGGGGGGCACCTCCCTACCCTTAAGCTGTATCCCTAATACGTTTTCGCGATGTACATATTGCTTGTGGGCGTCAGCACCCTGCAGCACTTCCTTATGTGCCTTTGCATTACAGCTTTGAACTGCCGGCCTATGCAATAGGATCCATGCATCTTTGCCGGTGAACGTGATCTTATTATCTGTCTTACTAGTAGTCATTTCTAACTACAGTCGGTCTCGAACAGACACACGCTCCCCACACAGACACGTACACACAGTACACAGCTATGCTCTCTACTTGCTAAATAGAGATAGGGTCACGCTATGCTTACGCTTTTCTGATGGCACAGACACAGGCAAGCAACCACACACACTCCCACACAACAGAGGCTACGAGCAGACTCACCCACACCCTACACAGAATAGTGTCTTCCTTGTCCACACCACCCTTTACTCTCTCTCTCTCTCTCTCTCTCTCTCTCTCTCTCTCTCTCTCTCTCTCTCTCTCTCTCTCTCTTCAACTATGTGTGCTACCACTGACTCTATTGCTCAGACTACACAGAGGCTACCTCAGCTACCACTTATGATAACCTTCCACCTACTATCAGCCTATTGGCAAAGTCAGTTCTTCAACCTACCTAGGTTTGTAGTTGTTTTTGTACAACCACCTAAACAATTACTTTTCGCTCCTCCCCTAGTGTCCAATCCACGGTTCTTCAGAGCACACAACCTCACCACACCTCTCTCTCACTCCTCACACAGTCACAGCAATTACACAAGGAGTAGATGTGATGATGCGATACGAGTTCAACAGTAGCTGTGCAATGTAGACTGTTGTGTCCGTGGCTCCTGGTGCTTAATCCAGGAAGACACCACGTCCAACACAACTGGCGCACTGTCTTGCACACTTGCCTTGAACACTTGTTGTGTCCCCCCCGTGGCTCCTGGTGCTAAATCCAGGAAGGCACCACGTCCAACACAACTTGCTGCGGTCTTGCCCACTTGTCTTGTGCATTGTTGTATCCGTGGCTCCTGGTGCTCAATCCAGGAAGGCACCACGTCCAACACCACTTGCCGGTGGCACGTCACAGAACAAATGAGCAACACCTTTAGAAGGCACACCCACTCTCGCACTACGACCTGTACGATTCGGGGCAAGCCTCTGTCTCTCTGTCCTGTCCCACTTGCCACCCACCTTGCACTTTCACTTCACACAAGCAGAGCAGTGCGTGGGTAGTGTCTACAGTGATCAGCTGTAGCCACACAATCGAAAATGCGCACTTTCCTGTAATGGTGTCACTTAAGGTGGACCCCACACCACTTGACAGAAGGTTCTCCTCTGCGATCCGTCATATGGTTGCACAGAATACGCTGCAAGGCTCGATAACCCAATGGAAGAAAACACTTGCGACTTCTCCGGTTGAAACGGCAACCTGCACTCGGTGACTACATGTCAACGATTTCAACATAGTCCCACGCAGAAGAATTTAACAATAATGAAACAATTCCCGCCAGTCTAACTGAAAGATGTACCTCTAGAAAAATTACCACGAAACGGCCTGATATGTGTAATAACTGTAATTGTAAAAAGCTGTTACCAGAAAAGATACTCTAAATGACTGTATTAATAACTAATAATACTACTAACCGTAACGATTATTGCCAACGTACAAAATAGCAATACTGACATAGCTGAGGAAGGGTCTAATTAATTGTCCTATCGGGGGGGGGGGGTCGTGATCAGTGTCTACAAAACTAAGAAATCTGTTCTGCTTCCCACTCAACTTTACGAGTGGTAAATATTTTATTAAAACAGTGCTTGCGTAAATATTAATTATATTATTAATATTAATGATAATAGTCTAATATGTTTTAATAGAATACTTGCCACTCATACCTAGAGCTGAGTGGGAAGCAGAAGAGAGATAAAATAGAGGAGGATAAGAGAATGCTTGCCACTACTGTATATACTATTTGGACTGATCAAGCCGGGTTCTGCGGACACTTAATTTTGATTGCATAGTATGCAAAAGCGCCAGGTTTCCAGTAGCTGAGTAAAGATGTATCTTCACACAATCACTGCTGTCTTTAAAATAGAATACTTGCCACTCCTAGAGATGAGTGGTCGTTGGCTAAGCCCGTGGGGACGTGAAATTCTCAACTGGCACTGATAATGAAAAATATTGTCTCAGGTGGCGCTTCACCATGTTCAATGAGTAAGTTATTGTCAGATGGTTCGTTTTGTGAGGAATCTGTGGTTCTTGGTGGATTGCACTGTGACGATTCATAACCACTCATTTGACATGTACACTTATTTGACTTTGTACAAGTCAAATGATCATTATGGTACTTTTTTATGCCACTCATCCCGGAGGCTATCCCTTATTAATAACTTATTGGCAAGTATCAACACACGTTCGAGTAAAGTGGCGTGCGTGCGACCAATATATAAATATACGTAGAAAGGTAAATATATGTATATATAAATATATTTTTATATATGCTATTTGATATGTATGTATGTATGTATTACCGAGGACGTTTGAATTCTTTGTGAAACTGTCAACTTTCATATTAAGGATTTGCTCAGATGAAGGAATAGCATTCGAATAAGAATTAGTTCTATAAATTGAAAAAAAAAAAAAATGCTATTAATATTTCTTGATCTGATAGCAAATCCTTAATTTGACAGTTGACAGTCACGTTAGAATTTGAGCGTCCCCAGTAGTATGTATGTATGCATGTATGTATGTATGTATGTATGTATGTATGTATGTATGTATGTATGTAATATGTGCATGTGCCCGCCTCACCGACTCATGGCAGGTGCGCTGTCCACAGGTGTGCAGTACGGACGCGGTGGCGGTGTGCGCAGGGGCATATTCGACTGGGCCCCAGAACAATTCTGGTGTGCGGTGGCCACAGCGGAACTGCCGGCACCATGGGTGAGCCGAGCGCGGCCGGTGCTCCACCAGTGCCGGTTGACAGAGGCAGGGTGGCAGTCGGCGCCTAAATCTTTTGAGGCTGGATTGACAAGGGCGGCAAGTGGTGTGACGTGGCGGAGTGGTCGGCGTCCAGCAGCGCAACTTCAAGCTGGCTGCGGGGCACAGTCTTGCACTTAAGCCGCCTGAGTAGTGAAGCCCGCCGCGGAGAAAAGCGCCGCAGCAGCCAGACGACAGCGACGGCCAGCGCGACGCAAAAGAAGGCGGGCCCGTGCGAGAGGACGCGAGACAGGCTGGCAGGCGTGGAGAGGAGAGAAGCTGTGCGAAGCTGGTATCGACACGAAGGCATGCCGCTGACGGAGCCGTCACTGTTGCAAGTGGGTCTGCACAGACAGCAGAGATATTGGCGATTGGGGACATACGTACAAATATACATCCTTACATGGGTACATATTGCAAAAGCATACATAAATTTCTGCACCATGCATACATGTATACATACCGTACATTCGTATATATTAACTTATTGTGTTATATTATTGATAGACACGTTTGAGTGTACATGTAGCATTCAAATTACATACCATGATACATACTCACATTTTTAAATATTTGTATACATATATATAAATATATATACATATATATATAACATACAATATATATATATGTATATGTATGTTATGTATATGTATATATATATATATATATATATACAAAACACGTTGACCTGGCGATTACTTTTCTGCGGCAGGGGTTGCGACCGATGTCGAATCCCTTGGCAGGATACTTCAGCAAACGCGCCTCCACCTCCTACAGGGGAACAAACCAAGAGAAGGGGAAAAGGGAAGGAGGGAGGAACGAATGAATGAATGCATGAACATGATCCTTCAACCAGCGCTCCTCCACCGCCTACAGGGGACAAAACACCAGGGCGGGAGGAGGGGAAATGAAAGAGAGTGAGGGTGGAGAGAGAGAGAGAGAGAGAGAGAAGAGGAGTGAGTGAATGAATCAAACAACAAACCAACAAACCAACCAACCAAGCAACCAATTCATCCATTCATCTAGCAAGAAATCTAATGACCGGAGTGAATTGGCCGTCTACAGGAATGGTGTCGTGCGGCTGGTTGCGGTTCCACAGCCTTTGGAAAGCTTCCACCTGGTCCACACCATCGAACGAACATGAGACTCGAGGCAAACAATGCTGCAAGTTTCCGGCAATCACCGAAAATCGCGCAAGTTTCGCTGCCTTCGCGTCTTGTCTGATTTGCTTATCGCTTCGAAGCAGAGAATACAGGAAGGAGCAGGAGGAGCAGCAGCAGCAGCAGCAGCAGCAGCAGCAGAAGAAGAAGAAGAAGAAGAAGAAGAAGAACAAGAAGAACAAGAAGAAGAAGAAGAAGAAGAAGAAGAAGAAGAAGAAGAAGAAGAAGAAGAAGAAGAAGAAGAAGAAGAAGAAGAAGAAGAAGAAGGAGGAGGAGGAAGAGGAGGAGGAGGAGGAGGAGGAGGAGAAGAAAAGAAGAAGGAGGGGGAGGAGGAGAAGAAGAAAAGAAGAAGAAGAAGAAGAAGAAGAAGAAGAAGAAGAAGAAGAGAATGGAGGAGCAGGAAGGAAGAAAGGAAGGAAAGGATGTATGAGTAGAAGGAAGGAAGGAAAGGATGTATGAATAGAAGGAAGGAAGGAAGGAAGGAAGGAAGGAAGGAAGGAAGGAATGAAGGAAGGAAGGAAAGAAGGAAGGAAGGAAGGAAGGAAGGAAGGAAGGAAGGAAGGAAGGAAGGAAGCAGAGACCGAGAGGCGGCGCACGTAAGGAAGGAAGGAAGGAAGGAAGCAAGGAAGCAGAGACCGAGAGGCGGCGCACGTCCATCTGCTTGGCCTCGTTGTAGTCGAAGTGCCACGGGTCGTGCCCGCCTGCAACAGCATAGCAGTGAAGACCAAGAAAGAGAGAAAACAAATAAACAACAGGCAAACAAACGAAACAAAGAAACAAAAACAACAAACGGGAATCCAAGAAGGAGAGGATATCAAACAGCAGACAGCAGACAACAAACAGCACAGAACGGGCGCGCCGACACAGCCAGCTATTTAGATGGTGCCAGCATTGAAACGGAGAATCAAACACCTTTGCAGTGGTAGGTGATGGGTGGCACTGATATACGCAAACCCCAAATTATTGCATACGTTTTTTTCGAAGTCTGACATAAGAGTAAGGGCGTACCCAGCCAGATGAGGTCGTTTTTGCGCAGGTGCCTGGCCCAGCGGTCCGGGTCGACCACGTCGACGGCGTACCCGCTGTTGTGGTGCGAGCCCCCGGGCGGCCCCGTCACCGCAATACCACACAGCCGATGCTTCCCACGCCGGTCTGACCACAAGATATACGCACATACGTGCGCACAGGTATTATATTTATACATGGATACATACATGCATACATACATGAGTAAATGGCGGACCTTTGACGTAGGACCACTCAGAGAGCATGTACTGTTGCACCAAGGTGCGAAGAGCCGACATGATCTGACAAACAATCACACAAAAGCATATACTGGTGCACCAAGCTGCGAAAGCCAGACATGATCCACTCCAAACAATCAAAGAAGCACAGTAATACTAGTTCTGAGACGACGACGACGACTAGGACTACGACTGCGACTACTACTACTAACTACTACTAACTACTACTAACTACTACTAACTACTACTAACTACTACGAACTACTAACTACTACTAACTACGACTGACTACTGACTAATTACTGACTACTAACTACTACTAACTACTACTACTACTCTTACTACTACTTCTACTCTTCCTACTACTACTACTACTACTACTACTACTACTTCTACTACTACTACTACTACTACTACTACTACCAGTACTATTACTATTACTGCTGCTCTGGCTAAGGACCTCAATGGGGTCTCCCAAATACTTTGCAGTAGTCAACAGACCCTCCATCACTACCACCTGCGCGTATGGGACTGACCCAGAGCACAGCGAGAGAGAAACAGAGAGAGAGGGAGAGAGAGAGAGTGGGGGGGGGGGGGGGGGGGGAAGGGGTGTGTGGGCGCGGGGGGGGGGGGGGGGGGGGGAGGGGTTGTGGGTGTGTGTGTGTGTGTGTGTGTGTGTGTGCAGACCTTCTGTGGTGTCTTTATCCAAGGCGATCCACCTGGGGCACCCGCTCATGTCAACCAACGGGCACATCCTCCTCTACACACCAGCGCGTGTTTTTACTTCTTATTGCTCGTGACACAACGAAAACAAAACAACCACAGAGACGAACAAAAACAAACAAAAACAAAACACAAAAAACAAAAACAAAAACAGCCGACAAAAGCAAGAAGAACACAACAAAAGAGATAACAACCAAACAACAACAACAACAGCAACAACAATAGCAACAAGTAATAACAAGGACAACGACGCGACCAACCTCTTCCAACATGCAGCTCATTTCCTGGACCAGCTGCAGGCTGAGCCCCTTGGCGATGTTTGTGGAGCACGTGTTGTTCCAGTCCCAATCCCTCCGCACTGCGTCCCGCACCGTCATCTCGCCTGCCAACCCAGCAACAGCACAACTGGCAAGCACGGACAACCAGCAACAACAACCACCGACCAACAACAACAACAGCAACAACAGAATCGCGGCCGAACCAGCAACAGCAACAAGAACAACAACGTCGACAAAAACCAGTTGCAGCAACAGCAGCAGCCTCCAGCATCATCGTCTGGCCTGCCCAACCGCCAACAACAGAACTACAACAATGACCACACCACTAACGACAAACAACAAAAAACAAACAACAACAACAACAACGACAACAACAACAACAACAACAACAACAACAGCAACAACAACAACAAAAACAACGACAACACAACAACCAGAACAAGAACAATAATTACAACTACTTCTGTGAAAAGCAGAAGCAGAAGAAGAGAAGAAGAAGAAGAAGAAGAAGAAGAAGAAGAAGAAGAAGAAGAAGAAGAAGAAGAAGAAGAAGAAGAAGAAGAAGAAGAAGAAGAAGAAGAAGAAGAAGAAGAAGAAGGAGGAGGAGGAGGAGGAGGATGAGGGTAAGAGGAGTTGGAGGTGGTGGTGGAGGAGGTTACGTTTGGAGTCGAGGCAGCAGACGCGGCCGTGTCGGCAGCTGCCAAACCAGCCCTCGTTCAGCGACACTGCGTCACATTCCTACAAATACAAGAGGCAGAGAGAGAGAGAGAGACAGACAGACAGAGAAAAAGACAAACAGACATATTGACAGACAGGGAGACAGAGAGGTAGAGGAATTACCAGAACCACCGAGTCACACTCCTACCCACACCAGAGAGAGAAGAGACAAAGAGAGAGAACAGCACAACAAACAAAAGTGCTTTGATTTTTGTCTCCCTGTCTGTTTGTGTCTATCTCCATCTATCCATCCATGCTCTATCTAGCTATCATCCTTCTGCCTGCCTGTCTGTCTTTTTTTCCTCTTTTCTTTCGCCAAGTGCCCTACCCCTACAGGCACAGGAACACCCATTATATATATATATATAGAGAGAGAAAGAGAGAGAGAGAAAGAGAGAGATAAAGAGAGAGAGAGTGTGGGAGGGGGGGGGGGGGCTTGGTGCAGTGTTGTGCGTGCGTGTGTGTATGTGTGTGTGTGTTTGGAGTCGGGGCAGAGAGAGGCAGGCAAGGGCACCTGAGGCAGGGTGCACCATCCAGCATGTCCCTACACCAACAGAGGAAAGAATATTAGCATTAGAACGTTGGACATCACAGGACATGAGACAAGAGGACATGGGGAAGGGATACTGGCATGTTAGGATGTTGGGATATTATGTCTCTATCTATCGTCTTTATTGCCTCCCACCTTATCTAATCTCACCAAATCTTATGTATCTAACCCTTATATCCTAAGATCCAATATCCTGCTTTGCTAACATCCTAATGTCCTGCTATTCTGATGCATTTATATCTAACATTCTAATATCCTCAAGTATTCCTAGCCTCGCCGACCTGTTTGCTGGTGCAGGCTGTCCTGGGTGAGGGCGGCTCCTCGCAGCAGATCCAATCGTCGGGCCCATTACACAGCATTTCATGCTGCCGTTTGGGCGGCAGGCAGGTGCTACTATGTTGGCAGATGCCTGAGTAAGAGAGGGCGGGGCGGCCCGCGGGGGGGGGGGGGGGGGGGGGGTTGGAAGAGGGGGCCACGAGAGAAAATGGAGAAAAATTGTTGCCACGGGGAATGAAAAGAATGGAAAGGTGAGAAAAGAAAAAAGAAGGAAAAGCAGACCCGAGTCAACAGAGGAAACTGAAAACAAGTCCCGAGGATGAGAGAGAGAGAGGGGGGGGGGGGGGCGCATACAGACATACACATGTGAATACAAACATATTTTGCAAAAATAACTGTAATATTCGCATGCACACTTTCAAACACAACAACCACATCAACAACAAGAACGAGAGAGAGAGAGAGAGAGGGGGGGGGGGGGGGGCATACAGACAGATACACATATAAATACATAAATATTTAGCAAAAATAACTGTAATATTCGCATGCACACTTGCACACACATCATCAACAACAACAACAAGAACGAGAGAGAGAGAGAGAGAGAGAACCTTTGATAAATCGATCCTGCTGCTTGCATGCGCCATAGCTGCAGCACACGATGTTGTCTGGACCGTCGCACTTGTTATACGTTATTTTGCCTGACAAAACGCATAGACCGATCAAAACAACTACTTGTTGCCACAACAACAACAGCAGCAACAACAACAACAACAACAGCAACAACAACAACAGCAACAACAACAACAACAACAACAACAAGAACGACGACGACAACAACAACGGCAACAACAACAACAAATCAAATGAATAGATCGGCCATGATAATACACGACCCTGGCCTTATCTTTGATTCCTCGGGGGTCCAAGGATAAGAGGGTTTTTCATGATTTACACGAAAACGAAAACTGTTCCCCTTCCTTCTATTGACTAATTTGTTACAGTTTACGTAATTTTTGAATGAAAAAGTGATGGGGAATAAAAACATCAAAACGATTTCTTTCATCAAAACATCAACATGAATGGAATATCAAATATTTTTTAATTTGCAAAAATGCAACTCATTTCTGCTATAATAATGTGCAGATTTAATGCACAGTTTGCATACAACGATATTGTTTGCTTAACAGTGCGATGCCTTGCAAAAATATCGTTCTTTTTTTTTCCCATCATGTCTCTTTGTTTTTTTGTTTTACGTATTCTTATTACAACTCGAATAACATTTTTAATTGTCTAGTACTTTCACTCATGAATTCATCAATATTTTATTTTTCATACATTTGTGCAGTTCTCCATCATCTCAATTATATTGTAGTACTAGTGAAAGGGAATCAAGCTTGCTTTAAGCCTTAGTATGTTTGCTATGGTGTACAGTAATTAATCTTTCATAAACGAGCACTAATTATATGAATCAAGCTTGCTTCAAGCCTTATTATGTGTGCTATGGTGTTCAGTTATTAAACGAGCTCTCTAGCACCATGGTTTAACAAAAATATTTTGCCCGTCTTTAAATTCAAATTTCTTGAAACAAATTTTCACCACTTGATTGTGCTGGTTTGGCGTTGGTTCTAGTGATTTCAAACTATATTCAATATTGTGGTCATGGGTCACTTCAAAAATGGCATGGTAGAGGTACTGACAGATGATGTTGGCGGTATAGAGAAAGGTGTCAAACCGTTATAATAGTTCCGACATTGATAGTCGCTGATGCAATGTCCAGGGAAGCCTTGGTCATCTGTGCAACTCTCGGCTCGTGCTAATCTGAAGAGGGCCAGGAAGATCAAGCAGACTTCCATCCTCTCCAGTGCACGACGCCGCTCCTCAGAGTGCACAGGCTGTTCTCGAAGAGAATGGCGCGAAAAGCAAGCGCGAAAAAAGGCAGAATGGCAAAGTTATCGGCAAAGGATGCATGTCCGGTCTGTAGTTTTGTTTTGCCAATTGTGGATGGGCTGCAAGATGTATGGTGGAGTCAAGTTCGAGTAGGATGCATGACACTGAATGATATTGAGGGATTTTCACTGTCATAATGTACTTTCTTTCCTGTGATGTGCATGATTTCTAAAGTTCCCGTTTGAAACTTGAAACTCCTGTTTTTCTGCATGCAAGCGAAACTTACATCCCAAAGAGGTTTCCTTTGGGTTAGTTCAGTAGAGTGATGAAAATTATGTTTTGTCTCTTGGAAATGTTCCGATTCCATCTTTGGTATTCTATTTGTTGATAAGGCCAGGACCATGGGTTAGACAACACTCTCCCAGGAACAAAGTATTTGACCCTGGGAGTCCCAAAATTTCAGAAGACAGAGCTAGTTGATGTGGAAGAACCGGACAAGTGCCCCTCCTCGTATGGCCAAAAAACCAGAGACTCCTGTGAGGTCTTTTCATATTCATTGCTCAGACGAGTGTTTTTAGTACTGTTTTGACCTTGTATTGAGCCAGTTTCTTTGACTTCCCCTCACACACATCAAACTTTTTGTTGTTGTTGTTGTTGTTGTTGTTGTTGTTGTTGTTGTTGTTGTTGTTGTTGTTGTTGTTGTTGTTGTTGTTGTTGTTGGTACAACAGAGCCAAAGCAGCGGCCTCACTTTCTCGCAGAACTAAGTCTCCAGTAACACCGAAGCCCATCCAAGTCGCAAAAGAAACCTCGTCCAAAAACAGCCCTCGTCGTATCACTGTCGCAGCTGCCAGCGCCGCAGCGAGCGTCGCTGCGCGCGTCAAAAGCGGGGACAAACAAGCAGCAGTGGCGGTAAAGGCTGCAGTCAAAGCGGTGGTGGAGCGTGCCAGAAAGAGGAGCCGAGTGACTCGTTTGGTCTCCCCGAGCAGGAAGAATGGTATGACGTCACCACCGAGTAGTGGTTCCACAGTGAAGCCAAGTCCAGGCATCAATCGTGGAACCAGCCCGCCACGACGAGGCCAAGTGGGGAAGCCAGCCTGCCGCACCCGAGCAACAGGCATGCATGTTTTCTCTCTCTCTCTCTCTCTCTCTCTCTCTCTCTCTCTCTCTCTCTCTCTCTCTCTCTCTCTCTCTCTCTCTCTCTCTCTCTCTCTCTCTCTCTCTCTCTCTCTCTCGAATACCTCTCATATTCCTCTCATAATTCTGCTTTGCGCGTCAGAACGCTCGCGTCTTCAACAGCCCAGCACACACTTACGCACGGAGTCACCTCGCCGCAAGCTGCTGGCCACTCGGTCTCTCTCTCTCTCTCTCTCTCTCTCTCTCTCTCTCTCTCTCTCTCTCTTTCTCTCTCGTTGGATAAGACTAGCAAGCCGTTTTGGAATCAAGCACCCATGAGCCTCATAAACCTTAAGAGAAGGGGCTGTTGCGTCCAGTCTGGAGGTCTTCTTTGCTCTCAATATATTTTTCTTCGGTTTGTCTCCTAGGTCTGCTCCTCGGTCACCAGAAGGTGTGGTTGCTCTCGCCAAATCTTCCTCCAAGCCGAAATTGGTAGTCAGTGTGCATGTGTGTGTGCTCATGTGGGGTCCGAACGCAAAGTCTATAAACGTGTCTCATGTGTGAATGCATGTGCATTTATTCAGATCGGCAGCGCGTCCAACAAACCGTGTCTCGAGTCGCAGCTCGTCAGCAGCACCAACACCAACAGCAACAACGACACAGAGAGCAACAACAGCAGGTCTGGTCACCACGAGAACGAAGCGTCCGACACACACACACACACACACACACGCACACACACACACACACGCACGCACACACACACACACACACACAGGCACACACGCAACCACAGACACACACACACGCACAAACAGACACAGACACACACACGCACACACTCACACACACACACACACACACACTCACACATGCTCATGTTCATAGGAGACCTTGGCAAACTCGCACCACGCCCTTGTCTGTTTATTTTCTCAGGTTGTCGCAAGGCCGTCGACAGTGCGCCGTCAGCTCGAAACTTCCTCCGCCTCCTTCGCTGCGGAAGCGGCTCCACAACGCCCGCGTGCGTCGTTTGGCGGCCAGCGAGGCGCGTGTTATTTCCACCAGTGCCACCACCGGCCCGCGTTGTGCCGCGAATGGTGCGGCCGGCCCTGCCGTGGCTGCGTCGTCGCTGTCCTCTGCGGATCGTGTGCTGTCAGCGGCAGGGGCCACCGGGCATGAGTTGGCAGCTTCGCTGCCTGCTGCGAGTAGCCCCGAGGCGGACGCGGCCCTGCGGCAGCAGAAGCCACAGGCGACCGGCGAGAACTCAGACTGCAAAGAGAAGCTCGACAAAACACCAGAACAGGAGAAAGAGAAAGAGAAAGAGCAGAGCAAAGAGAAGCTGGAGAAGGAGAAAGAGAACGCGAAAGAGAAACAGGCAGAGCAGGCCAAGGAGAAGGCCGAGAAGAGAGTAGAGAAGGACAACGAAGAAATCGGAAAGTCGGACAGAGTCGTCGAGAAGAATAACAAAAAGAAGGCCGATAAGGCCGAGAAGAACAAGAGCGAGAGAAAGCTTGTGGAAAAGAGCAAGCGGAAGAATCTGAAGGAGAAGGAAAAGGACGAGGAGGAGGAAGACAAGGAAAAGGAGAAGGGTCGGCCGAAGAAGACTCTGCGGCTGAACCGGCGCGGTCTGCACAGCTCGCGCGTGTCTACCCGCGAGAGAACAGAGAGCAGCAGCGGCGCTCACACCTCCCCGACCAAAGCCGACGCGTCCACTGGCAGCGCTCCCTCCTCCCCCAACAAGCATGCCGTGCAAGCGGCCACCGCGGGTAAGAGCGGCAGGCTGGAGCGG